>JAQFZO010001936.1:0-13737 GCA_034695885.1 Geophilus flavus
CCCCAACCCCCCTTTCCCCCGCCTTCTATCGACCCCCATCAAATTTGATGGCACCCTAGTGGTAAATTCCACACTGGACAGTGGACACCAACAAAGTTTTGCACGTTTTTCACTTGTTCCCACCAGGAAACTAAAGAAAATGAAATTAATTTTATTTATTTTTTTACCCTAAATTCAATTTCCCATTGCCTTCTTACATTAATTGCCCAAATGAATTCTTTTTCCCATGTGAATTCCATTCAAATTATTCGTCCAAAACCGCAGACATCATGTTATTTAAATCCAACATGGCTGCCCAATTCGGTTGAATCCGGGTATGTTATCGCGCCCATCAATCCCTTGAATATAGAAAGTGAAAACTCATTAGACACGTGTGCAAAGTTAAATTCATTGCTCCCATCAATGGCCAAACACAGTCTGGTGTCGAAATTTAGAAGAAGAAAAAAATGGACTGGTGAACGGCCTGAGTTTTAAAGAGAGAAAGTCGTCCATTAAAGCACAAGGTCAAGGACCAAAACAGATGCGGAACTGAAACAAATCGAACATGTCTGCGCACGAATTCGTGCAAAGTGGTGCCTTTTCGCTTGGCATCGACTGGGTTGTCGTCGTCGTCGAAGAAGAAGAAGAGGAAGTTTGTCGAAGTTTTCGGATGATTTCGTCGTACTCCCTCTAGCAACATCGTGCCCTAACAACACGTGCAGGGAATTTCTGTCAAGGCGAAGTCAGTTCATTGACATGACAAAGGGTACGAAAAGGCGATTCTCGTCAGCTAATAAAATTCTGCGCATGTGTCAAAAAGTCAACTTCCGCTTCCTAAATGCGAACGGCACGCATCGAATTAACCAATTTGTCGGAAACAATGGCATTTCAAGCGAAGACAATTGCGGTTTTAATTAATCGCAGCGATGAGACGAATAATTTTTATTTATTTTTTTTTATCGCTAAGATTCATCTCGATTTGCCCAGTGACCTCTAGCGCCCATCTTTAGCTATGAAAAGAATTGCTGGGCCACATCGAATTGCTCGGCGATCGACTTCCGTCACTTCGACAACAATGAAATGAATGAATGGATGGGATCGCGCGAACTTAACCCGAAAAAATGTCAAGTGCGAACTTTTTCGGATTAAAACGCGTGGCGAAATTGTTATTGTATACTTCCGGTACCTTTTCACCGGCTTAAACGTCGGTACGTTTGTGTGGGCATAACTATTTAGGAACGACAGCGGCCAAAACCGTTGTTTTATGCTTTATATCTGCATTGAATATAAATAGAATATGTTGTTTATTAACAAACTGCTGCTATTATTTATTATTAAATGTAATAATTGTTCAAAACATAACAGTCATAGTTTTTTTTGGAAGTGAAATCAAGTGTTTCCGAAGCGAAATGTTGGCGGAAGTCAGCCCTTTCACCCGGTTTCCTACGGAACGGGGAGCAGCAGAATGAAAATTCATGCGCAAGTGAACCGAAAAGTGCATTAAAAATCATTACCATTTCTATCTCCATTCTCCATCATCATCAATTTCACACCATAAACCCTGCATCGAGTTCACTAGTTTAAAGAAATAAAAAATCAACCCCAGTTCACAGGTAAAGCGATATCATGGGTGGTGCCTCGGTGTCACTTACTCGATTAATAAATACGATCGTTGAATTGTCCATTAAATTCCAAGACAAATGGAATAAAAATCACTCTTTTCAATCATCTACTCACACGAAATAACAAAATACGATTGCAGTTGACTTTGACGGTGCGTAATTGACATTTTCACGTTTATAAACTCGAATTATGGGATTACTAGTCGAATTTCTACACGATCCTCATAAAAATGTCTAAATATAATTAATTACTTATAAATATAGCCAAGTTGTGTCATAATTTTTACATAATAGAGAGAAAAGTGGTAAAATATCGATGTGATAAGCATTACCTGCACTTGCTCCCATAAATCAATAGGTTTAGAGGTTCGTTTTTAAAGTTGAAAATGACAAGCACATATTCTTACCTTGAAAGCCGTCGAGTTTTGAAAAACTCACATTTTTCAGCATCAAAAATCTCACAGGAAACTTCAACTTTTTCATGCTTTTTATCAGATGAGCTCACAACAATAGATAAAAAGGTCACCATTTTTTTTTCTCCATTACTTTTTTTCTTTCACCTTAAACTTTTTTATTTCCTTTCATTTTTCCTTCTTTAACCCTTTTTCCAGTATGGAACCTCAACCTTAAAAGTGAAATCTCCTTAATCTGGCTATGAAGCAACAAATCCATCAAGCAAATCCTCAAGGGCAGACATCTTGGATTTTTTTATATGGGTTTTTATTGTTTTTAGAGAAAAAAATTATGATCTTATCAAAATCTTTTTTTTAAATCCCAAAATTCCAAAAAATCTTAAAATTCCTTAAAAAAATCCCAAAAATCCTTAAAAAATGAAAAGAATTCTTAAAAATCCTTTAAAATTCTCAAAAATCCCAAAAATCTTCAGTAGTATTAAAAATCCTTTAAAAAAATCCTAAAATCCTTAGTAGTATTAAAAATCCTAAAAAACCCTAAAATCCTTAGTACTCTTAAAAATTCTTTAAAAAAATCTCAAAAATCTCAAAAATCCTTTTAAAAAATCTTAAAAAACCCTTGAAATCCTAAAATTCCTTAAAAATCCCATAAAAAAACCAAAATTTTTAGAAAAATCCTTGAAAACCTTAGAAAATACTACATTTTAAAAATCTCTTGCATCAAACCCCATTGCATAAGTGTAAAAACCTTACTGCGTCGGCCATTTTGTTTTTATCCCCTTGTTTTTGTTTACTGACAAAAGGGGGATCCCCAACAGGGGGTTTGCGTGACAAAAGATGAGGGGGAGGGGTGAAATGAATTGGGGGGACTGACATGAAAAGGAGGGATTAGGTGTCTTGGTGGTCTAAAATGACCTCATCATGACGCCATCTTTAAATGTTACATGGTATTATATTTCTCTCTCTCTTTTTTTTTCTCTGACTTCACCTTAATCTTAAAATATTTGTTCTTACGTCACTGTTTTGGCCATCAACCATTTTTTTTCATGTCAAAACGTGACCAAAAGGTATGAGTTCATCACACACAAAGAAATTTTTATCTTACGTAAGTGGACATTAGGTTTTTTTCGGATTTTTGTGGGTTTTTTAATTTTTGGGATAAGTTTTCTACCATTACCTATGGCATTTAATGTTTGCATTTGATTTTCTAGTTGGAAAATCACTTTTCCTAATGTTATTGTACGATATTCAGGCTTAAAAATAACTTTTTCAATGTTATTCTATGATATTTAGGCTTAAAACTTGTTTTTGAAGTGTTTTTCGACGGTTTTTAAGGCTTAAAACACTTTTAACCATGTTATTTCGTGATATTTAGTCCCAAAATAACTTTCTTCAATGTTATCCTATGGGATTTAGGGTTAAAACGCATTTCCCCCATGTTTTTGAACGGTATTTAGGGTTAAAATCACTTTTCCCAATGTGCTCATACTATATTTAGCCTTAAAGTTACATTTCCCCTGTCAGTCAACGGAATTTAGGCTTAAAACATGTTTTGTCCATGTTTTTCAAAGGAATTCGGGGTTAATTTCCCTTTTTGTCCAACTCTGTTTAAAAACGGAGGTTTTTGTACTCAGTAAAAGCCAAAACAGGTTTTATTTAATAGTTTTTGAATGAAAAAAATAAAAATAAAAAAGTTTATAAACCGAAAATAAAAAAGTTATAAATAGAAACGCGGTTGACTTACCTGCATCGCACTGCGTCGCTTGAAGGACGATTACAGACACAATAAGGGAGATGAAAAGGGTTAAAGGTGATATCATCTCACCTACCGAGTTGCTCTTCATTGCACTTCTGCAAACTAAAACCAAAGAATTCAATAAAAACAAAAAAACACAAAATGGCGGTCGAAAAATTTTGTTTTTAAATTTTATTAAATAAAAACACAAAAAAAATTAGAAAACTTAGTTTTTTTTGTTAAAAAAATATTTTTGATGTAAATTAATGGATTTTTGTAGCGTTTTCGAAAAGGTTTTCCCGAACTTGAACTTGACTCTGTTAGAAAAAGTGACAACATGGCGCTCCCTTTCCTCAAACCGTGAAATCCGAGGATGACCTCAATTCTTTTAAGACGTTCTACTTTTCCTACGTTAGTTTTTAGCCATGCACCGCAGCCTAACGTTCAAATATCGAAAAAATATTCGAATTTTTAAAAAAAATTTTCAATTAAAAGTTCGAAAAACTGTCGACTGGGGCGTAAAATCGACAATTTTTCGGGTTAAATCGAATAAAGAGACTTTTTTTCTCTTCGAGAATTTTTTTCACGAAAAGAAAAAAAAATTCAATTAAAAGCGTGAAAAATGTGGAAAATCGGTAATAAATGTTAGAGAAAAGTTTTTTTCGACTTTGTGTGAGTGGAAAAAACTTTTTTCCTTTAAATACCAACTTTCAAAAAGTGAAAATACCCGAAAACCATTCACCCAAAGCTTCAGTGAAAAAGGAAAAAAAAAACCATTAAAATACCCCAAACCCTAAACTCATAAAACCAGAAGAACAAAAAGTAGAAGAAATGTAAAAATGGCCTTAAAGGAAAATTCTAAAATTATTATAAATAAAATTTACAATAACTTTAAAATAATCCTACAAAATTTACAAATCTTTTTATAACAATTATAAAAAAATTTGTAAAAAATGTTTGAAAATATTTCTTACCTCTAACTACGATTCGGGGGATGATCTTAATCCAAAAACAACAAAGATAACTTTTTTTTAGAAGAATTTTGCACCTAGTGCTGAGCGAAGCAGAAGAAACTTTAGTGAAGCTTGCGATTAGGTGACCACTCACTTTTATAGAGAGAGAAGCGACCCCTGGTTGCAAAATGGCGCCTCGAGCCAAACGATTGGCTCACAAAGAACCATCTCGCCGCAGGACAAAATAAATTAGAGAGTGAAAACGAAAAAATAGAAAAATTCGCTCAAAAGAATTCAGGTACCGTCCGATACTACACCACGTTGCGAACATTCGTCAAATAATCGATTAAAATCGATTAAAACTTCTAAAAAGTATCGGATTTTTTTATAAATTTTCCTTTTTTCTCTCTTTTCGATCGGGTTTTTGGGTTTTTCGTCCAGAAATCTGAAAAATCGAGTTTTTTTGGGTTTTTTTTTTAAAAAAAATCGATATATCGTTCCGTCAAATAATCGATAAAAATCGATTAAAACTTTTAAAAAAAGTTGGGTTTTTTATAAATTTTCTTTTTTTACTTCTTTTTCGATCGGGTTTTTCGGTTTTTCTTCGAGAAATCTAAAAAATCGAGTTTTTTTTTTTGTTTTTTTAATATATCGATATATCGTTCCGTAATTTTAATCGATTTTTGATAAATATTTACTTGAATTTCGATCGCATCCTTTATTCCCTCATATTTCATTTGGTTGAAAAAATGCATCTGAGGAAATTTGATTGGAATCGAGGAGGGAATTTCAGCGAAATGACGTCACGTTGCTCAGCAACACGAAAAGGTGATGAGGCCAAAAATTCAAGATGGCAGCGGCTGATATTAAAACAAATAGACCAAGACCTGCACACAGGAAGAAAAATAAACGATGCACGACATTTGTTGCGGGAAATTTGCATTAGAATTGTATTTTTCTTGCAAATCGTCAGGAAAATGGCGTCCGGACGTTTCGACGTGTAAAGTACACGAGTTTTGGTGACATTGACCTTCCGATTTTCCCGCGTAACCAGGATGAGGCACTGCTGTAGGCAGAACCGCATTAAAAAATAAAAAAAAGTGAAAAAAGTAACGTTTAACATCATTATGCAATTTTTCTTAATAAGTCTTGAGTTAAGTGAAGACAAATTGGTTTTGAAATGATTCCTAGGAAATGGGGTAATTAGATTTTTCCTTTTTTTCAATGTCGAAAGGGAAAATCGTGTTTAGTGGAATTAATCCACGTGTTTTTCAATGAAAAAAAAAGTGGAGAAGTGTAACGTTGAGTGTTTTTTTATTATTAAAACAGTTTATTTTCATCGTTTTCTTTTTTTTTAAATAAAAATACAAACTGTCAGTCATTAAAAAGTGGAAAAACATGTTTAAAAAATTGTTTATTTTCATTTTTTCTATAAAAATAACCCAATTCCACACTTGACCAACCAAAAAACACAAATTTCATGCACAAAACAAGTGAAAACTTTATATTTTCAAGAGTTTTTCTATGTTTTTAAAAAACAACTTTTACCTTTACCGCACAAACCAACCAAATTTTCACATTTTTTCCACGAAAAAAACAGCAACATCACGCCACACTCAGCACCGGACCTAGAAACAACCCTGAAAAGAAACATAAAAAGAGATAAAACCAATAATCCTAACCGACATCTCGTTAAATAAACCTTAAAAGTTTTGTAAGAAGCAAGAGCGGGTCATTAACCTCGGTGCAAGAAGACGAAACTCCGTTATGTGTATTCACCATGTTGACTTTTATTTGTCACCTGCCGAGAACGAGTGAAGAGAAAGTTGCGAGGAATTTCCGACACTCCTTAATCTCAACATAATCCATCACTTTCCATTTTTTCCTTTTTTTCTTTCTTCCCAACCTAAATCCAAAAGACAAAAAGAGGAAGTAAAAAACAAAATGGCGTAAAATGAGTAAATTTAAAGAAAAAAATGGATATATATTGTTCTGACCTTATGAATAATGTGTTAACTATCAAAACTATTAAACGTTCACTTGACCTGCTCTGGAATTCAAATTCATCAAACTTTTCACCTCCATTACTATCGGGTCAATGGCGGAAAACGAACGACGACAATTTCACAGTCAAAAAACGAGATCGCCATTTTTTAGATGCGCTCGATCGAGTCTGTGACGTCATTAACAGTCGCGTGGTGAAAACACGTGCCGGGGGTTGGATTTTTAAATTTTTATTCGTGTAAATCCTCCAGAAATTCATATTTTTACGATTGATTACCCAACTAACAGTTTCGTAAACGAAAAAACGATAAAAACCTCATTTTTTGACCTCGTTGATGTCGATAAGAAGAAATCTCTCGATTCATTTTTTTAAAAGTACAGTATAAAAAAGACTCGAATCCATTAATTTACACCACAATTACACTTTTCCTCAACTTTTATTCGTGTGTCGGCACTGAAAAACACCGAAAACGGCGTGTGGATTCAAAACCGGCGCCACGACATGAGGCGACGGTGAGGCGCGATCCGATTGGCCGTTGCAAAAAGTTCGATTCAAACGGACCTATCACATACACCGACGTAAACTACCAATTGAATCCCTATCAAAATGGCCGGTCATCGTCCCAGGGTCAAGGCCGGACATTGGATTTTTTTTTACCAACTCCATTTTAATAATTATTGTGAGCCAACAGGCAAAATGATCGTAATGTTGGTTGGAGCATCCTGGCGCCAATGGAAGTATACGCCATTTCAGATGTGTCGGATTAAAAAATTCCGTGGGAGATGACATCAGATGTTTCGTAGAACATGACGTCACATATTTAAAAATCCGCGTTCCATGCAATGCCACCACGAAAAAAAAAATTAATAAACAAATAAAAATAAATAAAAACAACTTTTTTAATCACCAAACCAATGTTTATTTAAATTTTTTATAATAATAATATTAATAATACATAATAATAATACATAATAATCATAATTTTAAAAAAAAAACATAACCAAAAATAATTTTTACTTTTAAATTTAAAAAAAATTTCTAAAAACCAAAAAAAAAATTTTTTTTTACCTTAACTAATCCAAAAAAAAATAATTTTTACAAAAAAATTTGATTTAAAAAAAATAATAACATTGATAAATGTGAATTCGTAACACCAGGGTCGTGATTAGACCCTAATTTGTTTATTTATCAACAACTTCGTCCCTTTTCGTTCGTCTCCACCCATTTTTTCCTGCAAAAAAGTGCATTCGAGGGGAGAAAGGGAAGAAAAAAATACTCCTCCATGTTTTATTAACACTCAAATCCTTATAAATTTGTTTTGTTTACGTTTCAGGTAAATCGTCGGCACGAAAAATTAAAAAGGAAAAAAATGAAAAAAAGAAAAAATCGAACAAATTCAACTGATTCGCATGAGAATGAGAAATCTCTTGACATCTCTCGTCGGTACGTCGGCGTTGACCGCTTTCACTCGTAGAGCTCGGTCATCGGTCAATAGAACAGCGGTGCGTTTTAAATGTTGAACGTTATCTAAAAATAGAAACGGTTTTTTAAGAGAGTCGTATCGGGAGTGATGAGTTTGGATTTTTTTTTTTCATTTTTACCTTTTAAAACCACTTCTTCCTTGCAAAATGATTTGCAGGTGACTAGGATTAGGTCATCGTTGTTACAACCCTGGAAAATAGTTGAGATTATTAGTTTTTGTTGTAGAAATGCGGTTTTTTAGGCTTTTATGGAGTTTTGGTAGCCCGCCATTTTGGTTTTTGGAAAAGGTGATGTCGTTCGGGGTGATATTTGGGAATTTTGTTGGTTTTTGTGATTTTTTTGATCGAAATTAAGAAGAATTTATAAATTTTGTTTTTTTAGGCTTTTTTTTGTAGGAATGGGCGATTTTTGGTGTTTGGTAGTCCGCCATTTTGGTTTTGGGAAAAGTGATGTCGTTCGGAGAGAAATTTGTGGATTTTGTCATTTTTTGATCGTAATTAATAAAAACTTAGGACTTTTGTGGTGTTTTTTGACTTTTTGATGTAGAAATCGACAGAATTCTCACCAAAACCAAATTTTTCAATGTTTTTTTCGCGTTAAAATCTGGGTTTAGTGATTCCAACATGGTGGCGCGCATTAAAAAAAACAAAACCACCACCAAAAACAACAAATTGTGTTTTACCCCCGTTTTTTCGGTTCAATAACCTCAAAACCAAACAATTTCCCAACCACAAAACCCAATAAACCACACCTGCAACATAGAAAAATCCAAAAATTGCTAGTTTTTATTTAAAAAACCCCAAAACCCCAAAAACTCAAATACTTACTAAATTTTCCTCCATCTTCTCGCTGGTAAATTGCAACGACTTCATGACATTTCCATGCGAGGTGACAGTCCAAACCTTACAAGACGGTTGTGCAAAAATATACTTCAAATAATCCAAAGCTTCCTTTGCTCCACTGACCACCTTAGTTTTGTGTTGTTGTTGTTGTTGATCATCATTCCCATCAGTTCCACATCCTTTTGACAATCCATCTAATTCATTTACAACTAAAAAAAATTCAAAATGCAAAAATTAAAATTAAAAATTCCGAAGAAAAAAAAAAAAGGCAAAAATTAAAATTGGCCAATTATGTTTCATTTGATTGCACCACACACATGGAATTTAAAAAAAATGGTGTAAAACCTTCAACCCTTCACTATAATTCCCCCTAATTCAATTCTGAATAATTATTTTAATAATTCCCCCCAGAAGAAAAAATAAATCACTTAACCCTTCATTTCCCACAATCCCCTCTAAGTCATCCCATAAAATTCCCTCCATTAATTACAAAATACACCCATAAACAGATTGAGCTGGTCAAAACCAGTAATTTATAGATGCAACCAACCCCAAAATCATCTTTTGTAGGGGAAAAAAGAAAAATCAATCAATTTTTTGTGTGTAAATAAAGTGAAATGGGAATTAGGAGTCATAAAAGTGGAAAAATAAATAAAAACATGTGATTGCCTTCTGTTTTTCAGTTGTACCCCATCATTTGTGAGGGATGAAATCGATCCCCCAATAGGGTTGGGTGTGTTGTGCATGTGGGGTTCATGCACCCATCATGACTGTCTGTCATGTTCGTCTATTTTTCCCAGGGTGGTCATTCTCAAAACAATCTGGTGTTGAAAGTGGGCGATGGGGCAGGGGCCAAAGAGGCCAAAGGGGCCAAAAATCAACGAAAATCCCAAATCTTTCTCAAGAAATTTAATTAAGTGAAATTTTTGTAAATCTAATTTTTTGTAACGATCATTTGGGTTCGATAATGCCCCTATTGGTCAACAATGTGACTCCAGGTGATGAAAACATCTTTTCCATGTTTTTCCTGGAGAGTTTGATCGAAAAAGTCTTAGGAGACACCCTACACACGATTTCGCTCATCGAAGTTGTGATTTGATCGAAAAGTACACACACAACAACCACGACGACAAATCCCGTGGGCATGATCCGCGATAACACAGGAATATTAAGTCGTCGTACTTAACAACTGTAACAAAATTATGGTAAATTGTGTGGGATAGTTTCACTGCAGGTTGACGTCCACTTAATGGGAAAGGAAATTAATTAATTCATTGTATTGTCTTTATTTGTGGGAAAACACGAAAATGGCCACAAGAATTCTTTTATAAAATTTCACCACCAGACTGCCCTCCATTTTTTACAGAAATTAATTTTTTTAAAATAAAAATAAATTTACCAGATTGCACCCTGGAAAAAATTTGTCATTGATTTTAATTTTTAATCAGAAAAATGAGAAATTTGAATTTTATGATTTTTTTTTTTTTTAAATTTTGCCACCAGATAGCCCCCTGTAAAAAACAATATGGGAGATTACGGGTGGTCTTGGTCTAGGAGGGAATTGGAAGTGTGTGGGAATGAGAAACAGAGGCAGAGGGAAAATGAAATCGGAGAAAAGGAAGAGACACTTTGAAAAACAAGTAAACATCATTTCCAACATGGCAGATACGAGTCACACAATATTCGTGAGAGAATTTCCCGCTTTTTCTCTTTGATCCATCCCGACCCATCCCGACTCGACACATTCGATGTTTCGGGATAAAATAAAATAAAATAAACATTGGGACTGGGGACTGGGGAACAGAAAATGTCGGCTAGACATTTTTATACGTGAGTAATTATTATTATTATTATTATTAATCGTTTTATGATGCAATGACTCACCTACTATGGGTACCATGAGGCGGAAGTGGTCAGTGGCAACCAGTTTTTTGATTCCATCCAAGTGGTCAATGAAGCAATTGGTGTCTGCTATGATCGTATGTGGGTGAATTTCGAACCGTTTTCGAAGGGCGTTGGTTTCGCTCAAAACTGCCTGTAATAAAAGAGATTGTAAAAAATTGGATTAAAGTGAATCGTGTGGATTGATTTTGCTTGATTTATACTGATTTGCTTGTTTGTAGCAAGTAAATCAAATAAATTACGAGTTAAACTTTCGAATCATCGGAATTAATCTTGATTTACCCTGATTTGTTTATGTAAATCAGAGTAAATCACCCAAAAATCACAACAAAACTTTAAACAAACTAAATTACGTACATGGATTGATTTACAGTACACTGATTTACTGATTTATATCATATAAATCAAAGTAAAACACAGGAAAAACAACAAATTAAATAATGATAAATCCCAAAAATCCTTAAAAAAATCCCTCAAAATCTCTAAATCTTTATAAAACCTCGTCGACAAACTTCACACAAACATATTTTCCCCACCCTTCACACCAATTTCACGCTTTTTCCTCAAAAATCTCGAACCAAGTAATGTCCACCCACCACCACACGAGGGCCACACGGGGCCACGGGGACCACACGGAGGCCAGACGGGTGACATCATGCAGTGTCGCATTACAAACGACTCTCCGACTGACTCTCTGCTGGTCGCCGCTCGCCACTCGGCTAATCTTGGCCTTATTGATTTCGCTTAATTGAAAACAAGAAATGCAAAACCGTTTAACTTTCACTCACAAACGCCTCCCCCGCATTCCCACGCAATACGACTCGACCCCTTGACTCAACCTTGACAACTCGACTTTAATCTTTTGGTCAATCGCAAGTAGCCATTAAAATAAAGTTTGGTGCTAATTATATAGACTTTCAGACGCCACATCAAAACCTACCACTCGGATCATGGGACCATTAACCTTAAGACCGACACTTTCGCTTCAACTTCTTCATCCACACCAAAAAATTAAAAAATTAAAAATATTTTTTAATTTTTTAATGGTCATTTAAATGTCTTTATTATGTAAATTAAGTAATCTTTTGGCCTTCATGGGTCAAATCCATTAAATACAAAATGGAATCAAAATTCTAGTGACACACAATAAGGTGAGATTTGTGAAGTGGAAAATTTTTCTTTTTTCTTATCTGATTAAAAATTGTTATACGGTGAACGGCGAAACTTTGAATTTTGCCATTTTCTTGAATAAATTTACTTCATATAATAATTTGCATTTAAATATTTTAATTTTTTTAAAAAATATAAAAATCCATTTGTTTCAATACGATTAGACACTTTGCATTTTTTTTTAGACTTTAAAAACGGAAGCAATATTTTTCGTAACACAGTTTTGCAGATAGACCAAACAAAATTCTGATCAAACTAAATAAATAAGACTGTTAGAATGCCAAAATGGATAGCCAGGGCCAAAAAACTGTGCCAATTGCACGATTTATTACCTTTTTTGGGCCCTAACTCCATTTAGCTTTCTGTCTTTCTAAACCATAAAAATAAATAATTGATGAATTAAGATCCCTATTTTACCTTTAACTGTTAAAAACTTAGATAGATAGAGAAAAAAATGGCGGTCATTAAATCCTCATCTGTTTCAATGTGAGCATGCGTCTCCCGACTCTCCAAGACATTTGTTTCTTTTATTTTTATTTTCTAGTACAAAAAAATGCAGTGTGTCTATTTATTTAAGAAAAACCCTAAATTTTAAAGTTTTGAATTTTCGTCTGGAAAGAAAATTGATGTCCGTCTGGAAGTTCTTCGGTCTGGCGAAGTGTTTAGCGGAATTTTGATTTTTCGGGTTTCCTGGTCATCGGTTTTTTGAATTTGCATTCAAGGGCAGTCGTTTGTTACCATGTGCCATGTTTTTGTTAAGATATGGGCACCTCTGCTGACTAATATTCCCAGGTGCACTTATGGTACTGGGAATTACATCATAGTAATTTATGAATAACTCCAGCATTACTTGGAACTCGCATTTTATTGCAGGAAGGGGTTGAAATACTTTGTTTGTGACTCAAACAGATGAAATGAAACAAAAATTTTTCAAGTTCCCTGTGGTTTTTTTTTTTTTTTTTTTGGTCAGAGAAATTGTGGAAATGTGAGAAAATCCAGTTTTTGGGTTTTCGCAGATTCACTTTCTTCGCTGCCAACAACCTGAAGTTCGATGCTAACAGAGAGAGAGAAATAAAAAATAAGGAATTGTGAAACAAGGCCTACTTATTATTAAACAGGAATCAGATGAAACCAAGTTTCTTCCTTTCCATTCGATTAACCGAATTTCACCATCTCGTAACGGGTCAATAAGAGGACAGAAACGGGAAAAATTCATCAACGGATGGAATAATCATACAGGATGATAAAGAACCATTTATTAAATGATCTTCACAAATAAGTAAATAAATTTTTAAAAATAATTATTACATCAAATAATCCCTATTTTGAAGAATTATCGATAGAAATTACAATTTTGTCCAAGAGATTTTTGGAACTGCGCATGTGTAGATTGATCACATGATACTACCAAGTGAAAAATGGCGGTGCTGATGCTCCATTCAAACATCAAATTAGCAATTAAATGTAAAATTGGGTGGTGAAAACCAGAAAAAACAACATGGTCATGTAGAAGTGTCTTTACTACTCCTCATTTGTATTACCACATTCAAACTCTACAAATTAAAAGAACGGATTTCGGGAACCGAATAATCTAGGCCATGCAAACACCGATTTCGGATTTTCTAACTCACAAA
>JAQFZO010001937.1:0-13733 GCA_034695885.1 Geophilus flavus
TTATAACTTATGCTAACTGATTCCAATGGCCTATAAGTTATAAGTTATAAGTTATAAGTATAAGTTTATAAGTAGGCTGAACGCAAACTCCCTAATCACTAGATTGGACCTTCCTCTTTTCTATAAGCTCGATCAAATATTTTTTGTTTATCTTTAATTATTTAGAAATTATTTGGCAAGGTCTGGACTTTTGTTCCATTCTGTATTTATTTATTTGATGGCTTTTTTTTGCCTGACAAAAAATTGACTAAAAATTTGCTGGGGAAAAAAAATCTGTTCATTTGATCACAGTTGTTTTTCTCTATAACTTTTGAGTTTAGTCGAGGAAATATTGTATACTTTGAAAAAGATGTGTTTTAATTTGCAATTTAAATAAATTATTTAAATATTTTACAGTTTAACTTTGGTATTCTAAACTGCGCAGCAGATTGGTTCTGTCACATTAAACATTCCCTTCAAGACAAATGGGGTTTATTTGAGCATAAATTCTCTCCCACCATATCCACAACATTCCCTTCACCCAAGAATGCTCGAACTTGCAATAAATTTCAGCAATAAATCCACTTAAGAAATTGCAAAACTGGATTAATCTTAAAAATTTCTAATTTAAAAAACAGCAATTAACCTTTCCACAAAGACAGTGATGAAGTTTTTCCTTTTCAATATCCATACGTGCCACGAACTAACTCTGCGAACTCCCACAAGCATTATTATTTATGACTTTTTATAAAAAATTGCAAACGGAAACATTTGGTATACAAATATACAAAGAAGAAGAAAAAATCACACCGCTTTAATTTCAAGCATTTATGGAAGTGTGATATACTGGTTACATTACAATTTTAAGTGTAAGATAGTCCTAACCAATGACGTCATTGTTACGCACCAACAGAGGAGAAGCTCGTATGCGTGAGCGATCCAGTCTAACTAGCGTTGACGTCATTGCCAGAGGCTCATGAATCGGGTTGTAGGGAACCTTCTGGGCATTGCGTGTATTGCCTATCTGGATGACTTAATAGTTTTCTCGAAAACTTTCGAGGATCACTTAAAGCATCTAGGTATGGTTTTTGAAAGGCTGCGTCAAGCCAACTTAAAAGTTAAACTTTCTAAGTGTACTTTTGCTACTAATTCCATCAAGTATTTAGGCCATGTTGTCGATGAAGAAGGGGTGTCCCCAGATCCAAGAAATTTAGAAGCGGTTTATAATTATCCTAGGCCCACTAACATCAAAACATTACAAGGTTTTATAGGTTTATGTTCCTATTATAGAAAATTTATCCCTGGTTTTGCAAATATTGCAAAGCCAATGACTAACCTTCTGAAAAGAGATAACAAATTTGATTGGGGGCCCCAATGTGAAGTTGCATTTGCGACTTTGCGAAACGCTTTAATCACAGTACCAGTACTAACACATCCTGACTTTACGAAACAGTTTATCGTTTCCACCGATGCCAGTGGTTTCGGCCTTGGTGTTGTGTTAAAGCAGGAAGTAAACGGACAGGAGAGAGTAATAGCTTATGCCAGTCGTTTGTTAAATGCGGCTGAGATGAACTACATGGCAACAGAGCGCGAATGTCTCGCCATTATATTCGCGACTCAGAAGTTTCGACCATATCTTTATGGTCGGGTCTTTAAAGTGGTGACGGACCACGCGGCATTACAGTGGTTGGTCAATGTAAAAAATCCTAACAGTCGATTGGTGAGATGGACCCTTTACCTTTCAGATTTCCCGTGCGAGGTATTTTACAAGAGTGGGAAAAAACACCTTGATGCCGACGCCCTAAGCCGTCTCCCCGAAGAAACTAGCAATGAGATCCTTGAGGAAATTCCTTTGCTGTTCTTAGAATGCCAAGACCTTTTCGCCGAACAGCGTAAGGATTCAAAATTGGCACGAATTATCGACGGTTTAGAGAATTACGAGCAGCTTTCCGCACGCCGCAAACGTGCATTAAATATGTACGAGTTGCGTGATGGCGTCCTCTATCGTAGAAAGTATACACGGGGGGAGGAACTGCGTTTGTTAATGGTTCCAGTGCATTTACGCAGCGAAGTCTTACGCGAAATGCACGATGCTCTTTCTAATGGGCATCTCGGACTTACGAAAACCTGGAACAGGGTTCGTACCAGATTTTTCTGGCCACAGATTTACGCACACGTTAAGAATTATGTGCTGTCCTGTCCCGGTTGTGCAGTTTCCAAAACTGATACAACACCTGCGAAAGGTAAATTACAGCCCCTCTCACCAGTCTTACGTCCATTCCAACGAATAGGCATAGATACTTTAGGGCCTTTCCCTTTATCTTTAACTAATAACAAGTATATCTTCATGTGTACGGATTATCTTTCACGCTGTGTGGTGGCGCGAGCCTCTCCGGCAAATACGGCCGTCGAAGTCGCCAAGTTTCTGGTCGACAAGGTTATGTTAGAGCACGGTTCGCCACGTGAAATTTTATCCGATCGAGGTAAAGAATTTAACAATAAACTGGTTGGTGAAATTACCTCATTGTTTCAATCTAAGCACAAGACTACGTCCGGATATCATCCCCGCACAAATGGGCTTACCGAGCGATTTAACGCAACGTTTGCTAAGATGCTTACGAACTATGTAAATGATAAACATTCTGATTGGGATGAGTTCTTGCCGTATCTTGTGTTTGCTTATAACACTTCCATCCATGAAACAACGGGATACACTCCATTTTTCTTGTTGAAGGGATGTGAGGCTGATACTAACGCCGATGTTAACTGGAATCTTCCAGGTTCGACCTACACGTTAAGTACTGCAAAATTCTTAAGAGAAGCCCGTCGGCAGTCGAATTTGCGTTTGGCTAGTCAGGCGGAGAAAAGTAAAATTCGATTCGATAAAAAACGACGTGTAGTTGAATACGAGCCGGGAGATAAAGTTTATATCCAAACCCCTAACCGAAAAGTAGGTCTTAGTGAGAAACTCCTTCCTCAATATACCGGTCCTTGGGTGATTGTAAGGCGTACGGCGCCGAATGATTACGAGGTAATGCGCAAAGACGGCAAAAAGACCGATTTAGTTAATGTAGAAAGATTCAAACCATTCCGAGACCGTTTGGATGTTGAAAAGGAGGATTTCCTAGACGAAGAATGGGAAGTTGTTGATGAAAACCCAGAAAATGAAGAAAATAATGAAATTTTGAGTGAAAGTGTTGTTAAAAATAATGATAATTTGAACTTTATTCCTGAAAATGATGTAGTAGATTTAGAAGACGAGCAGGTCTCGTTATCGTCGCACTGCACCCAGAAGAACGATGAAAATCACGTTGAAAACACCGAAAACGAGAAAGCGAAACCGAGTAAGGCGAAGAAACAGCGTCAGAAGTTGCCGAATCGACCACTAGATGGCGTCGACAACGGCGCACCACCGCATTACTCATTGCGCAACCGGAAACCGTATGACTATTCCAGGTTTTACTACGTTTCCGGTCCGCCATATTGTGAACAGTTTGTTCCAGCGTTCAGCACGTGTTCATAGTTGATTAATTCATAGGTTTAAAGTGTTTTTTGTTAGTGTTCATTGATTAATTTGTTGTAAATAGTATTTATATATATTTAGTGTTCTGATCGATTGATTTAGAAAAATTTTTGATTAATTTTTGAATTTTATTTATTTATTTTTGAGTTTTAGAGACGAAGCGCGATAGAGATGGATTCGGATGTAGACACGTCGGGTTCGGAGGTGAGTGATGTGGATTCCAACGATGATATTTTGGAGTTGACGACGACCGAGGTGTTGGATTCCGACGAAGGCGCGGCGAGTAAATCGTTCGCAAATCCTTTGGACCAACCCTCGTGTTCGAGAAAAACTCCGGAAGTCAAAGTAGCGAAGAGGGATCCGAAGCCGTTGAATTTAAAAATTCGGGAATTGCCACCGACATGGGCCGAGGTGCTGGGACCTGACGAAGGAGCGGCGAGTCAATCGTCCGCAAATCCATTAGACCAGCCCTCGTGTTCGAGAAAACGATCGTCGCCCGAACCGAAGAGACAGAAAACCGGACCAAAGACACCGCCACCGCCAAGATCTTGCTGGGATCTGACTCCGGAGGAGATGGCCGAACCTCCGTTGAGTAGACGACAGAAAAAGAAACAGGCAAAGGAGTTGGCGAACGCTAAACGAGCTGAAGAAGAAGAAGGAAAAATGAAGTTTTCGGAACAGTTCGCAAAGCCGCCACCAGGTGTCGTAATTCCGGGAAAAAAGAAGAAGTATGTGTCGAGGAAGAAACGAGGTTTACCGCCCATGCAACCGCCACCGAAGAATACACCGGAGCAGTTGGCGGCGAAGAAACTTAGAAATCGAAAGGCGTACAAAATGCGAAGGCGTGCGTACGAGAAAGCACTGAAGGAGGAAGATACAGAAGAGTCGAAGGAAATATTCCGACTTCAGGCTGATCGACAGCTGAAGCGCCTCCGGAATCGTTTAGAGAAATACAAAGTGTGAATCAGACTTAATAGCAAAATTAATCTCTCAAAACAATGTCTTTTATTTTGGTCATTTTATCACTTTTGCTCTTAAAGTGATGAAAATTATCTTAAAAATCATCAAAAAATGACTAAAAGTATATAATTTAGGAATAAAAACAATAAAAAATATTAATGTGAGCAACTTGTCACTGTAAAAGAACCAAACTATTAAAAAAATGACTAAAAAATGATCAAAAAATGATCAATTTTTTTTGTAAGGGGTGACAGTCAACAAATTTTATGACAGACATGCAACGATGCACTTTTCATTTATTGACTCGTTAACGGGCTGAACCGGAGCAAATGTTCCGATTAGAAAGTCATAGTGCATCCAAAGTTTCCATAATCAGCATTTTCCGGATTTTCATCCACAATCTCCCATTCTTCATCTAGATAATCCTCCTTTTCAACATCCAAACGGTCTCGGAAAGGTTTAAAACGTTCTACATTCACTAAATCGGTCTTTTTCCCGTCTTTTCTCATTACTTCATAATCATTCGGCGCCGTACGCCTTACAATTACCCAAGGACCGGTATATTGAGGAAGGAGTTTCTCACTTAAACCTACTTTTCTGTTAGGGGTTTGAATGTAAACCTTATCTCCCGGCTCATACTCAACTACACGACGTCTTTTATCAAATCGAATTTTACTTTTCTCCGCCTGCGCAGCCAAACGCAAATTCGACTGCCGACGGGCCTCTCTTAAAAATTTTGCTGTACAAAGCGTGTAGGTTGATCCAGGGAGATTCCAGTTCACATCTGCGTTAGTGTCTGCTTCACATCCCTTCAACAAAAAGAATGGAGTATATCCAGTTGTTTCATGAATGGAGGTATTATACGCGAACACAAGATACGGTAAGAACTCATCCCAATCTGAGTGTTTGTCATTCACATAATTTGTGAGCATCTTAGCGAACGTAGCGTTGAACCGCTCCGTCAGCCCATTGGTTCTGGGATGATATCCTGACGTAGTTTTGTGTTTTGACTGAAATAATAGCGTTATTTCTCCAACTAACTTGTTATTAAATTCTTTTCCTCTGTCTGACAAAATTTCACGTGGCGAACCGTGCTCAAGCATGACCTTATCAACCAAAAACTTGGCGACTTCGACGGCCGTATTTGCAGGAGCGGCTCGCGCCACCACACAGCGTGAAAGATAGTCTGTACACATGAAAATGTACTTGTTATTAGTTTGGGATAAAGGAAAAGGCCCTAAAGTGTCTATACCTATTCGTTGGAATGGCCTTAAGACTGGTGAGAGGGGCTGTAATTTACCTTTCGGGGCTGTCGTATCAGTTTTAGAAACTGCACAACCGGGACAGGACAGCACGTAGTTTTTAACATGTGCATAGATCTGGGGCCAGAAAAATCTGGTTCGAATCCTATTCCAGGTCTTCGAAAGTCCTAAATGCCCGCTAGTAAGAGCATCGTGCATCTCGCGTAAAATATCGCTGCGAAGATGCACTGGGACCATAAGTAGTTGCAGTTCCTCCCCCCGGGAAAATTTTCTCCGGTAGAGGACGCCTTCTTGCAAAACATACATGTTTAATGCACGTTTGCGGCGTGCGGAAAGCTGCTCATAACTTTCTAAACCGTCTATTATTCTCGCCAGTTTCGAATCTTTTCGCTGTTCTGCGTAGAGATCTTGGCTTTCTAGGAACAGTAATGGAATTTCTTCAAGAATCTCATCGCTGGTTTCCTCGGGGAGACGGCTTAGGGCGTCGGCATCCAAGTGTTTCTTTCCACTCTTGTAAAATACCTCGCACGGGAAATCTGAAAGGTAAAGGGTCCATCTCACCAATCGACTGTTAGGATTTTTAATGTTAGATAACCATTGTAAAGCCGCGTGGTCAGTAACCACTTTAAAGACCCGACCATAAAGATATGGTCGAAACTTCTGAGTCGCGAAGATTATTGCTAAACATTCGCGCTCTGTTGCCATGTAGTTCATCTCGGCTGCGTTTAACAACCGACTGGCATAAGCTATTACTCTCTCCTGTCCGTTTACTTCCTGCTTCAAGACAACTCCTAGGCCGAAGCCACTGGCGTCCGTCGAAACGATGAACTGTTTCGAGAAGTCAGGGTGTGTTAGTACTGGTCCTGTTATTAAAGCATTACGTAAAGTTGCAAATGCAACTTCGCATTGGGGCCCCCAATCAAATTTCGAATCTCTTTTTAGCAGGTTAGTCATTGGCTTTGCAATATTTGCAAAACCGGGGATAAATTTTCTGTAATAAGAACAAAGACCTATAAAACCTTGAAGTGTTTTGATGTTAGTAGGTCTGGGATAATTAAACACTGCTTCTAAATTACGTGGATCTGGGGACACCCCTTCTTCATCGACAACATGGCCTAAATACTTGATCGAATTAGTCGCAAAAGTACACTTTGAAAGTTTAACTTTTAAATTTGCTTGGCGCAGCCGTTCGAAAACCATACCTAAATGCTTCAAGTGCTCATCGAATGTCTTCGAGAACACTATCAGATCGTCTAAGTAGGCAATACACGCAATGCCAAGAAGGTTCCCCACAACCCGATTCATGAGTCTCTGGAAGGCGGCTGGCGAGTTACACAGCCCCATACCCAAAACATTAAACTCGTAATGCCCTGCCGAAGTTGAAAAGGCAGTTTTCTCCTTATCGTCTTCATGTATTTCCACTTGGAAATATCCGGCGATAAGGTCCATCAAAGTGAAATATCGGGCACCGGCTAACTGGTCCAGAGTTTCGTCAATCCTCGGGAGAGGATACACCATCTTTTTAGTAACTGCGTTTAACTTGCGCCAATCCACGCAAAAACGCCATCCTCCGTCACGTTTCTTTATTAACAGGACCGGGGCGGACCATGGAGATTCAGACTCCCGAATTACGCCTTGCGCTAGAAGTTTATCGACTTCTTTCTTTTCGGCAGCCTTTTCTACAGGCGAACGACGGTAGGGAGGTAATCTAATGGGAGCAGCATCACCCGTATCTATTGTATGGGTATAAGCCTTCGTTCGGCCCAGGTCGCAGTCATTCTTTGCAAATCGATCACTAAAAGAATCTAATAAATTAATTAATTGTTCTTTTTCATTTAATTCTAATCTATTGCCCACCGAAATTTCATCCCTATTTAATTTACAATTATTATTGTTACTAATTTCGGGTTGCAGAAGATGAACATCAACTACATTAAACCCTTGAGCCAATTTTGTGTGTTTGGGAATTTTAATTACCTTTTCCGTGGGATTTGCAATTCGTAACGATCCACGACCATCCTTGAAATCTGTTAGTGTTTTACAAATGGCTACTCCGATCTTGCCATCAGGTTCCTCCAGTGGTTCTAAATACAACGACTCGTTAATATTTTTATCAGTTTTAACAGAAATTGCACATTCGGACATCACAGGAACATACACATCATTTTCAACACTCACTACATAGCACTGATTAACAAATTCTTTTTGCATTGGAAACTTTGCTTGACCAACAGAAACATTTTGACTATTATAATCTAGTACACAACCGGCTTGACTCAAAAATGGATCTCCCAGTAACAAATTGTGCGCAAAACCCTTCACAACCAGTACTTCAATTTTAAATTCTTTATCACCAACTCTAAGATTTACAAATCCTAAACCCAAAGGGGAAACGAGAACATCGTTGATTACTCTCAATTTTATGTGATCAGAATTGAAGACCGGAAGTTGGAGATTTCTTGCAAGTTGCTCACTGATGATGTTCTTAAACGATCCGGAATCCAGAACTGCTTGAACTTCGCATTGCTGGATCCAGACTGGGATCTTGATCAAATTGTTCGCACAAGCCGATGACACATCAAAAATCTGAATGTTAGACGAGTTAGTAATGAACTTCTGGTTTTTATGTTTCTTGTTTCTTCGTTTCCATTTCGTTAATGCTGGTCGCTTCAGTTTCCCTGATTTCCAGGCTGTGGTTGTTGATAATTTGGATCCGCCGTGTATCGTAATCCAGGCGGTGGAGGTGGAATTTGATATGGCAGTGCACCAATCGGTAATTGCGGTATTCGCTGATACTGTGGCTGTTGGTACTGCTGGTACTGTGGTTGCTGGTACTGCTGCTGGTAGTTCTGATTTTGCTGTTGGTTATTTTGCTGTTGCTGTTGATTGTTGTTATTCCATCGACCTTGATTGTTGTTATTTCCTTGGTAATTATTTCGATTACCATTATTTCCTCTTCCACGATTATTATTCCATCGTCTTCTTCCTCGATAATTGCCATTGTGTCTTGATGCATAACCAGGTGGGTTCCATCCGTATGGTAATACGTATGGTTGACTCCAATACGATTGATTATTCGCTGCACCGTCTTGACCAGGTTGTTGGTACATAACCGGTACTGCTGGTGTTTGTGCTTGAACTTGCTTTTGCAGCAAATCCATCATCTGTTGTTTGTCGGACTTCCTTTCCTTTTCCATCTGGTCCAAACGATCATCCAGTTTCTTCAAAAGTCGCGAATTATCAGACCCGATAGCATCAGAATTCGCTACCAATAGGCTTGGAGCTTTTTCAGTTGCTGTCAAGGGTTTCAACTTCTGCAACATTTCTGTTACCACCCCGACAACGTCTTTATCCATTTCATGAGCTTCCAAGCTTTGAACTCTGGCCTTCAATTCATCTATTGTTTTCACTGGACTCGCTACAAACCATTTTTTCAAGGCAGGATTCAGTCCTCGAATGGCAAATCGGATTATTTGCTCTTCATTAAATCGTGGTGTGTGGAATTTGCAGGCTTCGATGACAGCTTCAACGTGATCCAACGCAGATTTCGTGCCTTGTTGCAGTGCGTCTATTCGATCTTGCACTGTTGCAGAATCTCTCGTAAACTTTGTTATCAGCTTTGCTCGCCATTCATCCCACGTACACGCTGTACCTAACGCTTTTTCTTGAATAAACCATGTCAATGCTTCTCCTTTCAGCACCGTAGAAAGACATGAAATTTTTTCCGCATCCTTTTCGACAATGGCTTCATACGAAACGATCCATTCTCCGATGGTCATCGTCTTCGGGTTGAATTCTATCGGTTTATCGTGGCGTACATTTACCTTCGCCATGGCCAATGCCAAACTTTCTGCCATTGCTTTCGCAAATTCCGGACCAACTTGCACTGTAGTCGTCATGATTACAGTTGGTCTTGGTTCCTCGAATGCAGATAATTCTTCAGAGTCCTCCTTATCAGTTTCGTCGAAAACGGAATCTTCCAAAACTTCACGTTTGGCCTCGTTTTCTAGTGGATCCTGATCAGTCTGCGTATCAAAGAACTCTTCAGCATCTACTTTCTTTTCCGTTACCTCTTGTTTTATGTCCTGATTTTCTTCCTGTTGTTGTTCTTCTTCTGTCGAAAATCCAGATGGTTTCCTAAACAGGAATGGTGCTTGTGGTTCTGTAACTGCAGTGGTTAGAGGTGCATCCGATGCACTCGAGACACTGGGTGAGGGGGGATTTTCTGATTCAGATTCTAATTCACTATACTCTAAATGCTTCCCCTCCCTTAATAAAACCACAAATTTTTCTGGTTTTTTACTTCTAGTATGCCTTACTACTTTCTGTTTATCCTTACTATCTTTATTTTTATCCAGTTTCGAGCCGTGCCAGTTCTGTTACAACACATTCTTAACACAAACAATTATACAATGCTCTACCCTCGACTTTAAATTAAATTCTCCAAAAATTTCTTTTCAAAAATATTTTTCTCAAAAATTCATTAAATTCAAACCCTCACAAAAATTCATTAATATTTACAATAAAATTTTCTGATTATAAAATTAATTATGAACATGAATAAATAAATATAAATTCTATTATACAAAAATATTTTCTATCTATCACCATTAATCTTTAGGGAATTCTCAATTAACTCAAAAATAATCTTTAATATTACAAAAATGAGTAGGAAAATTTGATCAACAAAATTTTTCCATTTTTTAGTTAAAATTAATTATATTCAAACAAAAATAAATATTATTCCCTATTAATTATTCCAAAAATAACCCAAAATCGATTATCTGATAAGATACTGAGTGCTGAGTCACTATCTTGATGACCTTGACCACACCTTGATGAGTCACTGTCAAATTTCATCTATTTTTAGCTTTTTTAAATTAATTTTTTGAATATTTTTACAAATTTTGAATTTTTTAATGCCAATTTCACTGTTTTTTACCAGTTTTCTATGGGGTTTTGTGAGAAATCACAACTTCCACAACGCAGAAATGATTTTACAACCAATTTCCACGGGGAAAACCGTAGCGTCTCCACCAAATCTGTTACGTTGCTACGCAACCGGGGGTTAATTTCAGGGATCTTTCATGTTGTGACTTACCTTGACTCAGTATACACTCAAGCAAATGATCAGACATTGTTTAAAAGGGTAAATCAAAACTAGTTCTTTTATTCTGGTGTAAATACAAGATAGCTAAACAATAAGACTAAAACTAGGGTTAAGGATGGTGATGTTTGATGATGAGAACCTAATACAAAATATAGAACAAAAGAGACAATTAATCATGAATTATAAAAGGTATTATATTTGGAGGGGTTCTTATATCTATTACAAAGTAATTTCGAAGAAGAGAAAGACAGGTTAAGGTCTTTTCATCCTCATTGCGAGGAGAGCCAACCGAAACGAGTGGTGGAGTCGAGAGCGAGACATCGACTGAGGTCTAGATGTTAGATTTCTCCGCTAGTCGACTCGTGGCGCCACCATCGCTGGTGTGATGGCTTCTAGCACTAAAACCCGGGTAATGGCTATTGCTAAAACCCGGAAATCATGCGCCACGGACTGCACACTTCACTCGCGTAACAGCTCCCCCCCAAGGGAAGTTCGGTCTCCGAACTTTCAGATGTTCAAATATACAAAGTTACAACAAGCTCCTCCAAAAAAAAAATTTTACAAAATTAGACAAAATCCTGAATTAAAATTAACAAATTCAAACAATGATAATCAAAATCAAAATCTACAATGAATGAAAATTTAAAACCATGTACATGATCGATCATAATAAAATCTAAGAAATACACTCAAAAAAAAAAACAATTTCCGCATCTCCTCTCACTTTTGGAAAGAAGAGCAATCAAAAAAAAAATTACACACTTATATTTAACCCTCAAAATTCAAAGAAAAATCCAAAAATTCAAAATACAAAATTCAAAAAGAAAAATAATCAAAATTAAACACTTTTTACACTATTTACACTTCCTCACTCTGCTCGACTCCATTCAACTCGAATACAAAACTCCAACAAAAAAAAATCCAATTCAAAATTAAAATCAAAATTAAATCATATTTTTACTTTTCACATATCCGTGCCCTGATCGATTTTATTTAATTCCTCCTCGTACTCCCAAGCGAGAAGACCCAACCAATTAATTTCCATCAACAAGCGACAGCGCAACAGTTTGATGTCCGGATGCAACATCATTCTCCGATCTTCGATGTAACGCCGGAGAAAATATAAAACAACCGGCGCACAACTGTCCTCGTCGAATTGCTTCACCCCGGAATGCTCGAACGTGGTTGTGTTTCGTCGATTGCACTCCGGTTCCATATCCAAATACAATTTAATGTTGTCAACAATCGCCTGATCGACTCCATGATCTGTTGCCGGATCGTAGCTGACAAACCAAGTCTTGTTGGGATCCAAAAAGTCGTATATCACCAACTGCAGATGATTCGGCGCCGGAATAAAAAATGCGTGGATCTTATCCTTAAACGCACCAGGGAGCATACGTAAGTCATTACGAGCTGACGCAAATCCTTTTTTCATAATCATCTCCACCTGCGTCGTCGGGTGGATCACCACATGGGGATACGTTTTCATTAATACATAACCGTAACAATCCACCACACGGTCATGCACCCAACTCTGCTTTCCACCCTCCGGATACCCGTATAAATTTTGAAAGTCCATGTAGATGAGTTCGGTCGGCGCGTCTGGATCTTCGAATGGAATGCTAACCTCAGGATGCATCTTCATCGCACCATCTATCAGAGACCTTGCGGCTTTTCTCACTTCTTCTGGCAGATTAAAATTATAAGCCCGTGGATACTCTGGTAGTGGAATCGATGACCCTCTTCGAATGAACCGATTTCCTCTGGCATACGCTCTTTCCATCTGGGCAAGAGTCACAGCCCAGTTCTTCACAAATCGCTGCTCTACCATCTTCCATCGATTTAAAATCGCTCCATTCATCAATCCTCGCTTTGCCATGTCCTTCATCTTCTCTCGATACTCCTGTCTCTGCTGGGTGTACTTCTCTAAACGATTCCGGAGGCGCTTCAGCTGTCGATCAGCCTGAAGTCGGAATATTTCCTTTGATTCTTCTGTATCTTCCTCCTTCAATGCTTTCTCGTACGCACGCCTTCGCATTTTGTACGCCTTTCGATTTTTAAGTTTCTTCGCCGCCAACTGCTCCGGTGTGTTCTTCGGTGGCGGTTGCATGGGCGGTAAACCTCGTTTCTTCCTCGACACATACTTCTTCTTTTTTGGTACCGCACCTGGTGGTGGTTTCTCAAATTTTTCAGAAAACTGCATCTGATCGGGTGCTTCCTCTGCTTTTTTCGCTTCCGCCATCTCCTTCGCCTGTTTCTTCTTTTGCCTACGACTCAACGGGGGTTCGGCCAGTTCCTCCGGAGTAAGGTCCCAGCAAGATCGAGGCGGTGATGGTGTTTTCGGTCCGATTCGTTGTTTCTTGGGCTCGGGGGATTTCGACACACTCCTCGTCGATGTTGAACACGAGGGTTGGTCCAATGGGTTCACGAACGATTGACTCGCCGCTCCCTCGTCAGATCCAAGCACCTCGGCCCATTTCGACGGTAAATCCTTAAATTTTAATGTCAATGGTCTCGGATCCCGGCGTGCAACCTTGACCTTCGGAGCTTTTCGCGAACACGAGGGTCGGTCCAAGGGATTTGCGAACGATTTACTCGCCGCGCCTTCATCGGACTCCAACACCTCGGTTGTTGTCAACTCCAAAATGTCATCGTTGCTGTCCGTATCACTTCCTGACGAACCCAGAATGTCATCCTCATTCTCTTCCATATTTGTTTGCGCTTCGCTTCGGTCAATTCGTCTCAAAACTCGGAGAAAAAAAAACAAAATAATTTTAAAACATTTTCTGATGATTTTTGAAGATTTTAAAACATTTTCTGATGATTTTTGAACGATTTTTTGCAAATTTTGCTGTTTTGTGAAGATTTTTGGGATTTCTAAGACAGGAGAGGGGCGATC
>JAQFZO010001938.1:0-13731 GCA_034695885.1 Geophilus flavus
GTGTATTCTCTGTTAGTATTAAAGGGTGGAATTAAAATTAAATTTTTCCATCAACGACCTGTTGGTCTAGGGGTATGATTCTCGCTTTGGGTGCGAGAGGTCCCGGGTTCAAATCCCGGACAGGCCCAATGTTTGTGTTTTGTTTATTTCACTTTTTTTTTTAAATTTTATTTACTCATATTAATTTTTTCTTTCAATATTCTTTTTTTTATTTTTTCTCAATATTTGGTTCGATTTCTGGCTAGGAAATATTTTTATTTCTTTATAAACACTAATTTTTATTTGTAACTTAAAAAAATTGCATTGATGCTGCGAATATCGATAATTTACACTTGTGGCCTGTTGGTCTAGGGGTATGATTCTCGCTTCGGGTGCGAGAGGTCCCGGGTTCAATTCCCGGACAGGCCCGATGTTTATATTTTGTTTATTTCACTTTTTTTAAAAAAGTTTTTTACTCAATATTCTTTTTTTTATTTTTATTTTTTTCTCCATATTTAAATTAAATTAAAATTAATAAAATATAAATCAATCTTATGTAATGCCACGTGGTCTAGCGGTTATGACACTGGGTTTTCTTATGATGTAAATCCCGGAGGCCCGGGTTCGATCCCCGGCGTGGCTTTTGTTTTTAAAACTACCGTATATATAATTCATTAATATTTGCTCAATGTTTTCTTTTAAAAAAAAAAAAAAAAGATCAGAAGTAGCAACTCTAAAATATTTTATTATTATTTTTATTTTTATCTTAGGTGGTATTTAAATTAAATTCAAGTTAAAGTTATATAATATACATCACTCATAAAGCAATGCCATGTGGTCTAGAGGTTATGACACTGGGTTGTCTCGTTATTACCAACAAATAGTGATGATGTAAATCCCGGAGGCCCGGGTTCGATTCCCGGCTTGGCCATTGCTTTTGTAAAACTGTAATACAATTCATTAATTTTTGGTTATACAATTCATTGATTTTTGGTGAATGCACTTTCTTTTTTCCCCCAAATAAGATCAGATTTAACAACTCCAAGAATATTTTATTCAAATTTTTATTTTTTTTTTTGCTATTAAAATTAAATTAAAATTACTATAATATAAATCAATCTCACGTAAAGCCACGTTGTCTAGCGGTTATGACACTGGGTAATCTTGCTATTACTAACAATGGCAATGATGTAAATCCCGGAGGCCCGGGTTCGAATCCCGGCGTGGTTTTTGTTTTTAAAACTGTAACACATATTTGCTCAATGTTCTCATTTGTCTGCTAGTTATTAACAAAACTACACCATCTTTCCGATTTCCGGATAAAAACGAAACTCAGCATTTTTTTTTTTAGAATAAAAAGCCAACATTGATCTGGCGCTGCAACAACTAGCACAACCTGCTGAGAAAAAGGAAAACAAAACATCTTAGAACAAGTATTGCGTGTGGAAACATCATCTCGCTCATCTTCTGACATAATGTCCACTTTACGGTTGATGTTCGCAGTTTTGTCTTTAGCGGTTTGTGTTTATGAATGTCAAGGTAAGTCTGATTTTACTTTTACTTTTATTTTATTTTTTATTTTTTATATTTTAAATTTACGCTTATTTAATAGGATACATCATTATTCTCTTTACTTTATTACACATTTAGTTAAACACTTCACTCAATTTTAATGACTGAAACTTTTATGGTTTTAAATTAAATTTTGAAAAAAAATTAAACCGAATAAAAATGAATAATTGATCCTTACCGCATCCCAGGACTCGCCCACTCGTAGCCAATTTGAACATTACAGACTTCATGTCACCATTCACCAACGTGCCCAACCACTTTATTTCTCTCTTGGGCTTCTCTGTATAGTTACAAGTCTGACAAACTACTACAAAAACGCAACGCTTAAAACCGTGACCTTATAGTTATATCTTTACCTTTAACTTTTTCCATCTCTCTATTCTTTATCCACCAACGCAGAAATATAAAAACAGTCTAGACATAAATTCAATACGTATTGTATTTATTTTAATCAGAAGTATAATTCCGTATGATTGTAAAGGATGGCATAAACGTGTCCCATGTGGTCTAGGGGTTAGGATACCTGGCTCTCACCCAGGAGGCCCGGGTTCGAGTCCCGGCATGGGAATTTAGTTTTTATTTTTTTTTGTTAATTTAATTTTTTTTCAGGTCTTCGTGGTTGTTCCAACTTTGGTCATTCGTGTTTTGGAGGTAAGTTCGTTTCATGCATGGTAATCAAGTCCTTAATGAGATTTGCGCTATTTTTTTTTGCTTACTTAATTAAGTTTAAGCAATCAATACTATGAGATACTTGATCTATTTGTCTTTCTCTTGACTGTGTCAAAGAAATCAAGGTTTCATGTAATGTAACCAAAAGATTTTTGTCAATATTTCTCTCGCTGCTGAATTTACATTATAAAAAAGCTAAAAAAAATTTCGATAAGTGCTTCAATGTTTCTGTTCTGCATATACACACAGCTCACGGGAAAAGAACAAATGGAAACGAGGAAAATTCTCAAATATCACCCAATCAACAACCGGATTTGAATGAGAACACGAGAGAAAGAAGCGGTGAATATCCTGTCAACGAAGAGATATCTTCCGATGTTAAAAATCCCGTAAACTCGGCATTCTTACGAAAATGGGTGAGATTTGATACGTGAGGAATTGCCTTCATCAACTTACAGTGTTTTATTACAGATGTCAGCATTGAGACGGCAAGGAAACGATGAAGTTGTACATTGAGGCAATTTCCCATGATCTTTCGTAGTTAATTGTAAATTCCGAGCTAGATTTCATGTTCATATAGTAGGGAGACTATTAATTAACCTTCCAGTTGTTAAGTAAACTAATGTAGGAGTCATCAAATTAATGTATTGTAGATTGATGTTATACAATGTGATTTTGATCTTAAGAACCATTAAAAATAGTGTTACTCACAATTATTTTTTGGTTTTAATCAAGATTTTATAATAGTTATTACATTAGTGTCTCTTCTCTCTCGAGATGTGATGAATCGAGTGAGCGGCCCATCGGTCCTGGTCCTATTCCACGCCATTTACCCTCAGCATCAGCAACGTCTGCCATAAACGTCATAATTAAAAGCAAGCAGAAAATTAGTGCGTTTTTCTTCAATGATCGACTGGTGTTTGCTTCATTGATTCCAAACATTGCGTAGATTGCTTTGTCAACAATTTAAATTGCTGGAAGTATCTGATGTATGAAGTTATATACGTTTTTAGGTAATTAAAAATTAATGGTGATGTTCTTTTGATCGAATTTTAATTAGAGTTCCAGAAAGATTGCTTTTTAACTGATGGTTATTCAGGATGGGTATTGATACACATTAAGAAACAGATTCATCGTTGAAAAACACAGATTTAGTGATAACACAGCGTAATAACTTTATTTCAGCAAAATATGGGTTTATTTTCTTAGCTTTACGGCTTTACTGTGATGCATCGATGGAACTTCTAGGTTTTGACGCAGCGTGGTGCGTTGGCGTTTTGTTTACACATGGCGGCCATAACAGCTGTGATAGCACTTTCGAGAATAATGAGTTGCAAATAACGGTAAGAGATTATTTTAGCCATTAAATAACAACCTTAGGCAAACATTACAAACTTAACTATGCGATACATAACATAAGAGAACCAATTCGTTTTATTTCAAAATTTAATTTATTACTCCATAATTTTATGATTTTACACACTTCACCCTCACACAAAATAGGGAATACTTGTATTTCACTCATGACATTCTTTTGATCCGGAATTACAACATAAAACGTTATTAACACAATAAAGAATATAATTTATTTAAATTTATTCACACTTTTTTAAATACTACAATATAGATATTTTTATTTATAATTTTTAAAACACTGAATTATATATAATTTTTTTTATTATTCAAATTTTTATCCCTTTACTAAATAGGATTGGATTGTCAAACCATTATAGTATACTGAAATCTGTTTTCATTAATCTGCATTAAATCACAAAGTCTTCCTTTAATCATCCCCTTCTAAAGCTGATAAAACCTGAAAAGAAAAAAAAGAATTATTAATTAAATAAATACGCTGCCTTTAATTTCCTTTCAAATTGGGGCAAAATGTCAATGCATCAGAAATGTGTGGACATTTCACGAGTTTCTCGAAATGACTAAATCACACACATCTGATTAAATTATACAAACATAAAATGAAGGTAAGACATCTTTTGTGAAAGTTTTGAGATATTAACAAGAGAAAACTACACTCGGGATTCAATTTAGAGCAATTAGTATGTAATGCGCCTTCTAGCAAGCGTTATCACTAATAATTTGCTGAATTGCACTATATCGACTAATAAAAGTAATCTTAATAATTCCCATCGGTCGAGAACAAAACTTTCCTGCACGACATGCAAAAACGAGTCATCTGACGTGAGTTTTCTCAACTTTATTGGTGTGTAAAACTTGAGAAAACCCAATAACTCTTAACTAAGCATCATCAGAGGCATCAGTGCGTTTATTCAAGTGAAAACAATCCAAACGTAATTAAACCTAATCTCTTTAATTTAAATTTTACTTGCAAAAATTTACCAAATCTCTCCATTTATCGTCCCATTTCCGGTTGTCATTTCTTTCATCTTCCTGTAAAATATCTTCTTCGGATGATATCGTCTTGTATCCATCACCGACTCTGTAAAGTGGTAAAAAATTCGCGGTATCTGCTCTCATCTCTTGCCTATTGCTTGACCGTTTTCCGTGGGCTGATTAAAGCAGTGCAGAAGGAAGGGAATAAAAAAAAATGAAATCCATTAAGAAGTTAAGAATCTCGCGTGTACCAAGTTAATAGGAAGTCATTCGAGGTGGCAAACAAGAAACTAAATTACACACTTTAGTTTTAGCATTAACCGAATTAAAATCGACAATGCGGCATTAGGGAAGGTCGAGAAATGAACGGAAGCTTGTGTTTTGGATGGAAAAAAGTGAGTAAAGCAATGTCGAAACACTTGAATGCAGTCATTTGCCGTGATTGAATGAAAAGTGAAGGCGACAAGTAAGTTTGAGGAAGAAGCCTAATCTTTTACTAAAGGGAGCATTGAATAGGGTGTTAATTATGATTGACACATGTTGGGAAAAAAATTGATTCCGAGTCCATTTTTAAAGCTGAAAATAAGCGAAATGTGTCCGCGTGCGATTTAATTAAATTCACCATCGCATGAAATTGAAACGGATGATTTAAATAAAGAGGTGATGGGATAAGTATTTTATTACTTTTTCTGCAATTTTGTCATTCGTTTGGGGAGATTATTGGTACAGTTAATCTTGTTTATAACAAGAGTCATAAGGAAGTTTGATGTGGTAAAAACAATACGATATTTAAGTTTTTATGTTGTTCTGGGTCGATTTAATGGCGATGCGTTGCAGGGAAGTGAATTGTGACTGTGTAACTGAAATGTCGAGGGAGCAATATAACGATGAAGGAAAAAAATGGGTGAAAGTATAAAAATTGAAGTGACATTTTGAGATTTGTTGGGGAAAAGAGAAACTGCTTATCATACAAAATAATTCTTGAAAGGAATTTTGAATTTTCTGGGAATTTTATTTGGGAGAGAAGACGAAGGAAAGTAAGAAAGATGAAAGTTAAGAGCTAAAAAAGTTTTTAGGAATGATAATTTGATCTTATGGATAAAATATGGCGGTGGGTTTGTTTAGAAAAAAGATGAAAGAGGATAAGTTCAGGTTTCCACTCATTCTATGACATTTTTTGCCATTAGGCCGTGTCAGTGTCAGTGTGAGTTTGGATTAAAATCTTTCGGAATGTTGGGTTTTGTTTCATTTCTAATTTACGACAAATATTTGATTTTGTGATGATAGAATTTTGGAAAGATAAACTAATTTAAAGTTTTATTCTTTCTCTCTTTCGTTCTTGTTAACCAAAAGATTAAAGGAAGGAAATTGAAATTGAAACAAATTAAAAGTTTTAATAATTAATGAGTATAATAAATTATCTTACCTCCTAAGCAGGAATGGCCATAATTAATACACCCTCGTCTGCCTGTAATTATCATAAAAACACAAATAAAAATCTTGACATTAGGAAATAATAAAATAATAAAATAATAAAATTAGATTTTTTTTGTATCTATTGAACATCCATTTTTATAAGCGGATTACTGACGTTCTGTGTATGGCATCTTTTTGAGAATAAATCCGACACTCGTGAAATTTTCATCAATCGTCACATAACTTATTGAGAAATTTTTGCTCTAATACCCCAGTCTCGACGGCTTAATATCGCACTACATTTCCACGCTTTGACATAATAGTCAGATTCAGTGAAAAAAATTCAACCCATCCGAACAGATAAATGATGACACATTGACAAAACCCATTAACTAGTACAGGAAACTACAGGGATCCATAACTTATTCAGTACTTGCATAGTAATTTACAGTTACTATTTTTATACCGTTAGTAGTCTCTGCCGTCATCGTCACATTTAATATTAAACTAAAAAGTTAACTAAAACTTGAAAGTTTTATCTGACAACGTTTTAAATTGATGGAAATAAGAGAAATGAATCATTTGGTGATTTGTTTTTGATAGAATAATCACTTTTCAACGTACAATTATTTAGCAATTACTGAAAAAATATTGTCCTTAGCTTTACTGCAATGCAGTTATGAAACTTGATGATTCCCGTAGTTAAGTTAATTGGGTAAATGCCAATATGTTAACAACTGTACGACAAATGAGTTACTTCACATGTTTTTGATTGATTCGTTCAATTTCCTGCACTCTTTTGGCTCGTACTTAGTAGTTTCCATTGAATAAAAGTTGGTGGTAACGGATATACAATCTGTCGAGTTGCGAAATTCATAATGAAATTGACAGCCCTGATGTAATTGATGGTCTTTTCCTCATTCAAACATGACAAAGAGTGTTGAGGTCAAGGACAGCGAGGTGTATTCATGTATTGTAGATTAATACGCCGAGTGAATGGAAGATTTTAACCGTGTTTACTTTAACCAAGGAGGTTTCTACCTTCTTAACTCTGTCCACACCGCACAGCTTCAATCACTCTTGTCACACACTGCAGTTTTGTTTGCTTAGCCTTTTAGCTGCGAGTGATACACTTCTTTGCCGACTTCACTTCTACTACAAACACACTGAAGCGTAATCTGTAAACATTACTTCTCGACTCTTTTAGAAATAATGTAAAAGTGAAGTTAAATAAAATTGAAATGTTTTCAATCTACGTTTATAGCATCTACTCGTCTTTTATTCATCCCCAACAAATTTCTACTTCATCTTTTCCATTGGATTCTGTCATGAAAATATAAATAACACTATATTTTATTCATACAAATATTTAAGGAACTTTCCATAAAGGCAAAGTGGTTATAAATAACAAATATAAACATTAACGCAATTTATATTTTTTTTCCCCCTTTACGAACTTGTGTTTTAGGAAAAACAAAGTTTTATTCGTTTCTTGACCCCTAAATAAAAGATGGTAATGGTTGCAAAGATTTTACAAACATAATTCCAGGTGACAAATGTACTCACATTGTTTATGCATTTCATTGCTTTTGCCAGGTTTCTTTGTTATTTATATATGTGTTGTACAGGAAAGCATTGAAGCGGAGCTTTTCAAAATGCGAACTACACCTGACCCGAGGTGTTCGATTGTAAACTGACATCTTAGCATGATTTATTCCACTTTTACACCTTATGGAACAATAAATCAATAGACGGGATGGCAATTAGTGAATTAATTTCAATGCTAATTTCATGGCTCGCTTGTTTACAAAATAATATTTACGATAAGTCAATGTATGTTCAAACATACCTTTGATTAATAGGTTTATGAATTCGATGCGTAATATATTTGTAGAATGGTCACTAATTATATATGACGGTTATTTCTATTGACCACACACGATGTAGGCCAATTGGAAAATGAACATGTTTTTTTTTTTATTGATTACACTTTTTATGGCATCTGGGTTTCGTGTCTTTTTAAGGCTTTTTACGTCTTTATGAGTGGAATTTATAGGGAGAAATAAATTTTTTATATGCTCTTTATGAAGGTCAATAATTTGTTGAGGCGAATAAACTGTATGGGTTTTTTATATTCTCTAAATTGTATTATGAATTTAGAGTGACAAGGAAAAGGTAAATTAGTATGGATTCTTGAAAATGCACTGCGTAATTGTGTTATCGTATTTACCGAGCATTTTTAAAGGATGCATATTTAGTGAAAAGTTGTTAGTTTTGTGGTTTTAATGATTTTTTTTTAATGATTGTACCGTATTTAGAAAGGAAAAGGAAGTGTGGGTTTGAATAATGATTTTATTCTTTTTGTATATTTTTGATATAGTTTTCCAATAAGGTGAATAAAAGATGAGATGGGATGTTTGATTTGGAAAACTGATGCTGTAATGTAGCCTGCAAGAGTGCGCATTTGAGCATTATCTTTATCTCATATCTTCTGGCTTGATGCTTTCATGTGGGTATCAATAGAAAGGATTTAAGTTTCCAATTTTCTTTTTACTTTTATACATGTATACTGTACTGTAGCACTTTCACCTTTAGATCCTTTTTTTTCTTTTTTTGAAAACATAAGAAGGTGTAATTTCAAGGGGCTGATAGCGTTTTCACTTAGGAAAAAAAAGGGATTTACACATGGGAAATGAAAAAATTCTATTTGTGTTTCTATTTTTATTAAATTTGGAAAAATGGATTACAGGCAATCGTTGGAAATTCAATTCTATAGTTTCATTTCTTTCATGAAACTAAGTTTTTCATTGATACAATTTGGGTTTTTAGATTTTTAGATTTAAAAAAAAAGTAATTTCCCTTATTTATAATTAATTTCTTAAAAGAAAAGTGGGGAAACATAGAAATATAAATGAATGTTGCTTACCTGTTGCAGTCGAAACAACTAATGAAAGCAAAATTAATGCGAAGAGCGCCGTATTAGACCTGCATCCATTCATCGTGAACGATTTATCCTCAACTGATGAAAGAGTTTTGGCTCGTGCAGGGGAAGCAGCTACCTGTGAATCGACGACTTGGAAGATCAGCAGGAAAATTTATAAAGCCGTCCGAGGTAAAGAAATAAAATTCTATGCAATTTTCATGCTCGATAACTGATGTTTAATGTCTATAAACACTGCGTAGGTATAACTTTTTTTTCTCTTTTGTTTACAGTGATATTTTGTTCCTCTTATTGACGCGGGCAAAAGTTGACGTCATTCGTTCCTCATTGGCTACAGGTGAGGTGCGTGGGATGAGAGAAGGCAATTGCCTCAATTTAATTCATCGTGCACAAATATATGTGTCACGTGGTCTTGTAATTTTTAACCCGATTAATCTTACTGAGTGGCTTTAACGAACGTAAACACGAAATACTTTTATATAAACACACTCGGAAATCTCCTGGAAACCTTTTAAGATTGTTGACTATTGAAATTAACAAGTTTCTATTTATAAGTTGCAAATTGGGCTGGTTTAGAACTTCAGAAAACGCGCACAAAGGGGAGAAAGTTGTGTGAAAAGCAGGTGAAAGTGAAAATGGAGAGGAAATGATTTTTCTTTAAGTAGTAAAAGTTGACGTTTATATCTGCAATCAGTTCCGTAAGTGATGGGGACTATAAATACACAAGTTGTAATTGAGGTACCCCCATCTTCCAAGAATGTGTTTGTTATCCTGCTTTAGCAATCACGAGAAGGCGTGAGAGAGTAAACGTAAGCCATCTGTTGTGTAATCGCTTTCTTTATTGGGAACAGCAGGGATTTCAATTGCTAGAGGATTGTCGACATGACTTAGACCAAGAAAACATTAACAAACAAATATTACTACTATTTACACTTTTATCTTTAAACTTTACCCAATGTCTATATGGAATCCGTACCAATTTTCAGTTAATGTCACGACTTTAATGGCATGCAAATAGAATAAACGTTGAATTTTTTATGTTTCGCTTGATATTTCTCGACTCTATAAAGCTCATTAAACTATAACAAAATAGTTCGTGTATTGACACGACTTTAATTTCCTCTTTTCAGCTGAATAAATGAAGTTGTTTATCCACGAGCATTATCCCGTAGAAATCTGACAGATTGTATACTGAGTTGGATTAATGTAAATCGCAGTTGAGGTAAGTAGATTATATTCTTTAAATTTGCTGATCTAAAGTGAGCGATTGGGCGTGTAGTTTAAAGGTTATTTCGAGTCGTACATCATTTGTATATTCATCTCGATCGATTTTTATTTTCCCAATTTCACTCCTCCTCACACGGCCCCATGTGCTTCAACTTAAAATCGTTAACTTCAAACCCATACGTGCTGTAAACGTGGAAACACATCATACATAAATTGCTGTAAGTGTTTCCATCGCTTCCGCAGACGGGTTTGTAAATCTTGGGACATTTCCCGTACACGCTCGATGACGGACATCTCTGACATTTACCCGCATACTCCATATTCAACTTCTCGCCTTTCTCCATCTTTTGAAACTTGTTGAAACAGAAGTCGCATCGATTGCCATAGGTCTTTCCATCGCTTCCGCAAATTGGCCTGTAATCATCTGTGCAGGCGCCACTCTTATCGCTCGGTAAACAATAATCGAGAGATCCGCATTTTCCCGGGTGAACCACTCGTAAAAGAACATCTTCACCCGACTTTTTTCTTTGTGCATACATATCGGCACACATTCCGCATTTATTACTATACGTTTTCCCATTGCTGGCACAAACAGGCGCGTATTCTAGAGTGCATATTCCCATTTTACTGTGCTCTGGGCAGTCATCGTTCTCATCCACACTTCTTTTTGCTATCGGGTGGCAGACACCGAAATGAACCTGATAAAGACATTGAATTTAGATATTTAAAATTTAAAAAAAATAAATTTGTGAATAAAAAAAATCAGTTTTACCGCAACGAGGCCAGGGTTGGTTCGTCGAGCTGCATTCAACAGACATTGATTGCTGTACGTTTGACCATCACTTCCACACACAGGGGCATAAATCATGGAACAAAAAACTTGTTGACCATAAGTGCAACTCACTGAAACGAGAAATTTTGTAATAAAAATTAAATCTTCATAATTCCTTGTAATTAATTACCTGCAGCAACGAAGACCAAAACACTCAAAATGGAATGCATGTTTGATAAACAGAAAGTAAAAAAAAATGAGTATTTCTAATCCTTTATATATCATGGAATATCATAATTACATAAAATGTATTATCATCACAGCTGCAGGAAAAGGTTTTTATCGTTTTTTCACACACAAAAATTGTGTCTCAGCACATATCAAACAAGTTTCATACAAACTTTTATCACTGCTCCGAGGCTCGACTTACAATTCAAAGAAATGTTTGTAATCTAAAAAAATCATTTATCGCACTAGTTATACTCCGAGGGCCTTCCATCAATGCCACGTCATTTGTGAACATCTGCTTTACCCCTTTGTGAGCAAAGAGTGCTTAATCTGGTTCTTGCTACGTTCGACCACTCAGGCATAAAGTGGATATCCATCATCCATTACCTTAGCTGGACCGTATCAATTCGCACGCCAATTTATTGGGCGTAGTCTTGTAACTACACCCAATATAGATGGCAACATGTTCCGATATTATTTACGTGTTTTGTCATCTCTAACATTGCCTTTAACTCTTTCCTAAATTTATGGTTTATATATATAAAAAAAATATATAAAATCGTTGTCGTACTGATTTTATCCGCGTAATAAAAGTTTCTTTAGCAAAACACTCGACTTGATTTATTAGTTTCCCCAACACTTGTGAAAATATACATGAGACTTTATGATTGATGTTTCCAACATGGTTTTCTGCATTAACACACTTTTGAAATTATTTAAAAATAGTTTTGTCAGTTCTTAAATATTTCATCAGCTTTTAAGAAAATCTTCTTTAATCTCTCATCTCCCTGTCATTTTATTTGCACAAATTGAAATCTAAGTCTTTAGTCTCTAAGTGAGTCATGAGAGAGAACAAATTAATTTCTTCCATGACAGAAATGTCGAGATAAAACACTCGAGTGTCATTGTTTTTAACCTTTCCTCAAAACTCCAACAGTAGTCATTTAATCTCTAATGAAATGCACAAGTGTTAATTACAACCGTCGCCTCTGTATTGTGCATACAATTCTGCAGGGAAACATGAGAAATCTGCATAATTGAACACGATAGGGCAGAATTTGAATGTTTCACTCCCATAAGGTTATTAACATATTTAACCAGTCGATTCCAAAGCTTATTAGTGAGTTCTTTACGCCTCTGATGCATTAAGATAATTATTTTTCTCCAAAGTTCAACAACACGTGCACTTCCAGAGCCAAAGTTTTTTAAGTTTTCTGTTTATTTAATATTTTCACTTTCCTTTTACAGTATGTCTTCTAATACCCAAAGCGATTCGTCTTAATATACGAGGGAGGAAAGGAAGGATAGAATTTCTTATCTCGTGTCATCAACAACAGTAATATTCTTTCAGTTTTATGTCTTTTGCACATAATCCCATAATAAATTTACTTTTATTTTATTTTCTTAATATTTTAAGTGCTGTAAAGTGAATAAATGAATAGTTAGCTGTTATTAGTGGAATTAAGCCTTGTTTTGTTTCAAGACAAATTGTATGACAGTAATTAAAAGTGAATTAAACCCACCTAGATAAGGGAAAAGAAAAAAAAAGAGAGACAAAAAGTTAAATTAAATTTTCCCATTTTGTAAAAGTTTCATTACTGCGACTTGTTCTACACAGAGGACAATTTCAAGTGCCACATGTCTCCATGCATGTCTAAATAACACAAAACACAAAACAAAGCTCCTTAACTTCTGTAACCTTTAAAACCATTACAAAAATAGGTTTTAAGAGAGAAAAGGAGAGAGAAAAATCAATCGAGATCAAAATCTCATTCATAAAATTTCATTTTTACAAACAAAAATTTTTACGTTCTACATTTAATTTTCATAACATGTTAGTTTCAAAAAAAGAAACGTCGAAACGCGATAAAAATTTCAATGCTAGAGCTGAAACCTGACAAATTTCACCTTTGACTACACCTACAAGTTGTTAACTCGATTGTGAAATTCAATAAAAATTGCCGGTTTGCTCGCAGCCACGCATTAATTATACACGTTTAATTATCTTAGCAGAGTTGCCTAATACTTTCCAGCCAGCCACATATTAAAACCCTTGACAATCTGCATTTAAACATTTTCCTTTCAATGAAAATGGATTTCCGATTAAAAAGCTCAGTCCCTTCATCCCTCGTGGGGCTTCCACCCGTTTCCTAGCATCGATACTCCAGGGAGTAGTGACCAATAGGCTTTTTTCTTATGTGTGTGTGTAGCCAGAAAAAAAGTCTTTGACACGCGTCTGTGTAACTTTCTCGACGTGGGCGATCGTATGCTCTTTCACCTCCTGGACGAATTGGATCGTGAAGAAACCTTTTGTGACTTCACTGCACTACACCGAACCACTGTGGGGAATCAATCATTGGGTGGTATGATTAAACCAAAGCTTTTCTACGATGTGAGAAGTAAAAGTAAATGCTCTTTTTTTAAGTTTTCTAGGCTTTAACCATCTTTTACGTCTTATTTCTATAGAATAACATGGTTTCAAGTTGAAAATTGTCGGGTGACTGAAACAACCTTTAAACTACACGCCCAATCGCTCACTTTAGATCAGCAAATTTGAAGAATATAATCTACTTACCTC
>JAQFZO010001939.1:0-13730 GCA_034695885.1 Geophilus flavus
GTCGATTACGACATAGCACTAGTTGAACTTAAATTTTCTCTAGTATTCGACACATTTGTTCGCCCTATTTGTTTACCGCCGATATTTGAAGGTAATTTGATGCCATATTTCTTACGTATTTTCATTAAATTTCTATTTCAGATTTGAAAGATGAATCAAGCCTATACGGTCCGACAAAACAGTCAACTGTTATTGGTTGGGGATACACTGAAGAGAAAACTGTGAATGTCACAAAAGGGAAATCGGTGGATGTTCTAAGAGAAGCTGATTTACCCATTCAAACACCAGCAATTTGTAGCGAAACAGTTAGTTACACACAGTGCGTCGAGCGAAAAGGATGTATTTCTGTGGAGAGAACTGTATGGATATACAAGTCAGAATATTTTGCATCAGAATTTTACTTTACTCTTGCCTTTTTCTGTTCTTTTTCAAGCCGACTGACAGAATGATGTGTGCAGGAAGCGGTCTCGGTGGTATTGACGCCTGCCAGGGAGACAGTGGAGGTCCATTGATGCAGGAAGTTATGAGCGATGGGAAAGGTGGGAATTTAACCAGATGGTTTTCGATTGGCGTTGTCAGTTGGGGTGTTGGTTGTGGGCAGAAAGGATTTTATGGGTACTACACCCACGTATCTAAATTGAGGGAATGGATCAATAATACGACTAAAGTGGAGTTTGAGGAATTGACCTTCAGATAAATAATCAGGGGATTATGTTGTGATAAACTAGTGTTTTCCAGTCACATTTGATGTTAATGACGAATATGTTCCGTAATATTACCATTTTAAGCTTAATAATTAATTGATTGATGGTTGAAAATAAAGTTTTATTTTAATGAAATTGTTTTATTTTTAAATAAAGATGTTTTTCTAGAGAATATATTTTAGATTGATTATGATCATGCAAAGCTTTTTTCTTTAATTTCTGTTATTCATCTAAAAATGAATTGTCATGGAATGGTAGAAATGAATAATTAATGGTTATTCTGACAAACGAACAAATGTTAAGTAGAGCTCTGCATATGACGCATCGTAATTCCTACCATTATGACACTGATTATACATTAGAGTTTAATGCTCGTTTTTTTTATTCGAACACGCGCCGTCTGGAAGTTTGCAAGAGTAGTGTAAACTCAACCCAGTCATTAAGAAAAGAAGTCAAAATCAGAAATAAAAAATTAAGCAATGCACTCGAGCGAATAAAAAGGAATCTGAAACATAAAAAGACGAGCCTAGCAATGGACGACCAGCCGCGTGGATAAGTTAAAAAGTCATCAAGAGAGCCATCATCGAGTTCTCCAGCCTCCAGGCAAGTGTCTTGGTTGGACGCATGGACAGCGATGAGGAACGGAACCGGGAAAGTCCCATTTCCGACCTAGTTCGGATCTTTGATACAAGTCAGCTTCACTACGTACATTAAATGTTGCAGTAAAGCTGACTTGTCTCTGTTTAAGGTCACAATCGAGAGAATGAATGCCATTGTATGGTTGAATTTAGGACTGACACTCAGAATCGGTATTCTACTTGTATAAGCCACCCTTCAACACACCATCTGAGCTGAGCTACAGCTTGAAATATTGTATTCATGATTTAATTACTGAACAGACTTTAATCACACTTTTTACAAGATAATTTTTTCTGATATCAAAAATAAAGCTCATATTTCAGATATTCCAACTGTTTATTTGTCTAACCGTACCAAAATCATTTTATATTTTCATGATGCAAAATATTAATGTGGCATATCAATTATTTCTTGCAGTTTCAGTTCTTCATTGTCACTGGGTTCACGCAGGTTAATAATATTGATGCATTTATTCTTTAAAGATTAAATCTGTGCCAATTTCAAATATTTTTAACTTGTATTTTATCATTTTACGTTAAAATTTTATTTTCCATATTTACAATTCTATTTTCATTCAGAAAAGCAGTGTCTTGTTATGATCCCTTACAACGGCAAGGCAGAATTTACTTCTCATGACATCATTCAATACTCTTGTGCTTTTGGATTTCATTTGTCCGGACCAAAGTCAGATATTTGCAAATTAAATCAAAATGGTGATTACGTAGCAACCATGAAACCACCTACGTGCATAAGTCTGTTTATTAGAATTATAAATGTACATTCATAATTTTATTTCTTATTTTTCAGAAATTCCTGAATGCAGAAAACCGACACATCTTATTTCTCCTAAAAATTGTTGCTTAATTGATTTCGTTTATACTTTTTCATGTCCAACAGGTTTTCAATTGATAGGAAATGAACGAGTAAAATGTAACAACAACAGCAAATGGAATGAAAGTTTTCCTCAGTGTGAAAGACGTTGTGAAGATCCAGGATTTGCGCCTTTTAGTACAAGAAGGGGAGATTGCTGCTCCATCCATTCTATTATTGAATACATTTGCGATACTGGCTATGAATTTTTAGACCAACATAACGTGTTTGACACTTTGCTTTGTACTGGGAATGATTGGTCTTCGTCCAGACCAATTTGTAAACGTAAGTCTTTCTATAGTATACCCCATATTCAGCGACAACACGGACTTGTGAGTACATACATTAAAATCGTTACTTCGTTCCTTCAGCCGAAGGAAAATCAGTTTGCTACGTATCTTTCCCCATCTTTGATAGGTAATGAAGAATAATTTGGTGGTTGAGTCGAGCTATCAGCTGCAACATCCAGAGATATATTTACCTGGTGATTTCGTGCAATTTTCATGCCAAAAATATTATAAAAGTAACTGCACTATTTTTTTTGTGACTTGTAAAGACGATGGATTTTGGGATTCTGAAATACCTGTTTGTTTTCGTAAGAATTAAATTAAAACCAAAGTTAAAAACGTAAAAAAGTAAGATTTATAGTATTTACAGAGACTGACTGTAGTAATCCTGGAATTCCAAACAACAGTATCAGAAAAGGTGACAACTTCAATATCGGAGATGTTGTCGTTTATTCGTGTAAACCTGGATTAATTCTTATTGGAAACGCCAATAGGACTTGTCTAGAAAGGGGACTATGGTCAGGGGAGGAAATTCAATGCCGAGGTACTGTTCTAAATTAACAATTTTAATTACCACGGTCCTCAATAAAGTTCATATACTGCAGGTAAAAGTTATTATTGCGAGAAACAATTAGTGGACGCATCAATGCAAAATACAGTTATGCTAGTGGATAATGGGTTAAATATTCTGTTTTATTGGGATGTGTCGACCACAATTGGCGAATCACAGTTTAATGAATCGAAAGGATTAATAAAACTGATTATTCAAACGGTGAAAATGAAAAAATCATTTGTAGTTAATATGATTTATTTCAAAATTTATATTACGTAGGTTGGTATTTCTTCTCATCCATTTGGTGTTCGAATTGTTCTGGTGATCTACAGATCGCCAGAGAACAGTGCTTTTGCACACATTGGAGCGAGAAATACTGATATACAACATGCTCTCAATCGAGTAAATTCGGTCAAATATGGTCAATCGAGTTCAATTCTACACTGGGACTCCAGAAAAAGACCAGTTCGCAATGTGATACATAAAAGAAGATGCCGACGAGAGAGTACATTTCCCAAAAAAATTAATTTCCTTATAAGCGACGGGAAGTTCATCACAAGCCTAATTGAAAAAAGGAATCGTAATGATATTTACGCAATTGCTGTTGGGAGAGAAAGACATTTTGAAAAACTTAGTAAAATATCTAAGGAGGTTGTTCCGTTGGAAAACTATAGGAGGCTAATGGAAATTATCGACTCAACATTTAGACTACAAACTGGTAAATAATAAGAAAAAATAAAGATACTTTATACAGTCCGGTTGTCAAGGCACTAAATCAACCATAAACTAGTTGGTTTATAGTTTTGACGACAAAATTGTTGTCGTTCTGTTGACTCTTTAAATTCTTTTTACGGTATTTAGATTTTTTCCCATGTGGACTGCAAACAATTGGCTTGGATGGGACTTGGCCGTGGATTGTAGAGTTCAAATTAAAACCTCGAACCAATAATGAGTCTAGGATTTGGTTTGCAGATAGAGTAATTAGACAAAATAAAGGATTTAATTTATTTTAATGAGTTCTAAGAGGATTAAGTTGCAGGTTCGTTGCGGCGGTGTAATTATTCACGAGAAATGGGTGCTGTCTGCAGCTCACTGTTTTAACAGCAAGAGCAAAATAGAACATGATCTAAGATCAGAGCCAAGAAATTGGAAGTTAATTATTGGTAATAATAATTTTACAGATAACACATACAGAACAATTTTTAATATTTATAATAGGTCCAAGTGATGAAGTTTCGGTTCCAATTCGTAATTTTATTACTCATCCATTATACGAAGGCAATTCATTGGATTACGACATAACTTTGGTTCGATTGTCACATCCTATTGAATATAATTCATTTAATGGACCTATTTGCTTACCACCAGTATTTTCAGGTAAACAACATTTGCTTATGTCGAAAGGCCATGTATTAATAAAGATCTAAGCTTATTTATACATCAGTACAATTGCAGAATACAACGTTTCGCATGTGGTATAGGCTATATGATGATTAGGGTATGAGTTCTCTTATGGCGAGTTCGAACATCGAAGTCCGGAACAATGCGAATATCGCGTTTATGTATGCGATAGGGTAATTCTGAATCCTCTTGAAGCGGCGAATCCGAAAATTCATATCTCGAGGCTCGGAATTGTGCGAAAATCAGCGCGAAATCAGTGCGAAAATGGTAGTTCTCGTAAACGTACATCCCATTTGTCAGTAAATGTGCGCAAATATGATGCACTTTTGCATACATTTCCGAGCCTCGAGACATGGAGACTTAATACCATGATGTCAGGATTCCGAATAGCACTACCACATGCAATCGCAATCTTCAACGGCGATTTTCGCACTGTTGCGCACATTAACGAGCATCAGGAGTTGGGACATGGATATTTGGATTCGCCAAGTTGAGAGAATCCCACCGCATGTGGCAGGATGTGTTCTGCAATTACGTCTGCCAATTTTCCTTCGAAATTATAGCAGACAAAATTTAGGTTAATACATTATAATCTACAGTGTACCAATATCTATACTATTTTTTTAGATTTAGAAAAGGAAAATCGGTTATATGAGCCAAATAAATATGCAACTGTAGTCAGTTGGAAGCACGAAAAAACTATTTCTACAATTTATACAGAATCAGTTAATTATCTGAATGAAGAAGTTTTAAAAATTCGAACAAATGCTATTTGCCAGAAAACAGTTAATATTCCAGAGCGTGACAAACGGAACGTTTGTGAACAACAAGTGAGACATGTGTGAACTAAAAGGAAAAAATGATTGTCATTTCACACTGTTATTAGGAATTACGTCAGATTTATCTAGTCTTAGCCCTGATTGAAAGAACAAATATACCTTGCAATGTTAAGCATATTACAACACATTTTTGCATTTGACAGATAATCAAAATCCAAATTGAAGTGCAAAAGTATTATTTATATGACTGCTACTTAATCAACTATTATTCCAATAATTTTGTATTCATCATTCCTTCTTACCAATTGTGGATGAAATGGCAATAATTTTTGCTAAGATCATTATGCATAATTCACTATTATGTTATTATTTTTTTAAAGCCAACTGACAGAATATTGTGCGCTGGAAATGGAGTTAAAGTTTCACGCCAGGGCGATAGCGGTGGACCGTTAATGCAAAAAGTTATGAGCGAAGGAACATCAGGAAATCTTAGCAGATGGTTTTTAATTGGAATCGATAATTGGGGTATAAATGATGAACAGAATGGCTACCAAGGGCATTACACTCATGTAGCAAAGTTGCGACAATGGCTCGACAATGTGACTCGTGAAGAATTTGAAAACTTAACACTCATAAATACAAAATCTGATACCGGTACTCAAATTGGTACAGTAAAAAGATTAAAATTTTAAAATTTTAACAGTTTATCAACTTTCAATTTTTAATTTAGATTTCTCTATCTGTGGCACGGAATTACCTGCATCGTCTGTTCCTTCGAGGATCATTGGTGGGCGTAAAGTGCGAGCAGTGTGGCCATGGATGGTAGCATTTAAGTTACGATTCATTCCTGAAGTGGTGAATAAAAGCGCTTTAAATTTCTTGTACAGGCTTCAACTAAACGGTAAAATTTCAGGTTCAATGCGGAGGTGTAATCATTAACAAGGAATGGATTCTGTCAGCAGCACATTGCTTCAATAGCGCCACAATAGAGCAACACATGTTACTGTCTGTTTCAAGTAATTGGGAGTTAATCATTGGAAGAAGTGACGTGTCGTCGGTTAATGACGATGCACGTCACTACATACATTCCATCATTTCTCATCCACGCTTCAATGCCCACACACTTGATTACGACATTGCTTTGGTCAAACTATGGACATCTTTGACGTATGATTTGTGTGTTCAACCCATATGTTTGCCACCAAAGTTTGAAGGTATGTACTACAACTGCCCGTTTCCTAAATTATTCTCATTCGGCAATATACGGTATTTCAGATTTGAATAACGAAGAAAACTTGTACGCTTCACATGGATATGCAACCGTTACTGGTTGGGGCCTACAAACAGCCATAACCATAAATGCAACGAAAATAGAAGCGTCTCCTTATTTAAATGAAGCCAGTGTACAAATTCAGTCTCGATTGATTTGTAGTCAAACGGTTAATTTTCAGCAATGCGAAGAAGGGGGAGGCTGCGTCGAAGAGAAGAGATATGTATGATGGTGATCTCGCTTAGTTATGTCACGTTTGTATGATTGAACTGAGTCTCTTATTTTTAAGCCGACGGATAGAATGTTCTGCGCTGGAAGTGGACTTGGTGGTGCCGATGCATGTAAAGGAGACAGTGGAGGACCTTTGATGCAAAAAGTGATTGCTGAAGGAAATTCCGAGAAAATGGGCAGATGGTTTTCGATTGGAATTGTTAGTTGGGGGATTGGTTGTGGACAAGAAGGATATTATGGGTATTATACACATGTGGCTAAATTTAGGGATTGGATAGATGCTGTGACTCACGTCGAATTTGAGGCATTAACTCTTAGTTCCTCTCCATCTCCATGAAAATGTTATTTGCATTCAACGTTTACTGTACCGTAATAAAGATATTGCACTGTTCACTCTAATTTTCAATGTTAACACTTTTTCGAAACTTGACTGGAGAGTTGCATCTGCAAATTGGCAACAAAATTATGGTAACCAGTATATAAATATTCATACGAATCTATTTCTACCATATTTTATTTTTTAATACTTAGATTATTTCAGTTAGACCTATCCGAATGCGCAATAAATAGAAATTTCTATAGAAATCTCGGAAGAATTGTAGCTGGGAATAAAGTTGAATGACCATAGTAACAGATAGCAGCAGCATTTAGGCGTCATTATAAACCGGAGATCGTGATTCGTGAATAATCACTTGTAATTTCATGATCAGACCTTATCGGATTGATAATTTTCATGTTTCATGTGGCTATTCAATTGCCGCAGTTAATTTTCTATCAGGATTATCAATGGCTAATATGGATAATACAGTACTACCCATGTTGTTAAACTTGAGGCCAGGTTAATAATACAGGTCAAATCTCGTTTTAATGAACTCGCTTATAACGAATTTGTCGTACGGTAAACTGAGGTTATTCAGGACGATTTTTTTCTGCTTGCCGTTTGCCGAACTGAACGTCGTCATGTGACTTTATGCAGCAAATTCACGGCGTTACGCAGTGAATTCCGCCTAGTGTGCAGAGCCCTTTAAGCTTTAAACATGAAATTAAAACAATTGTATTGATTTTGATACACAAATTAAATGGTTTTTTTTTATTTGTCAGTATTTTAGCAACATACGAAATAATCCTATATTTAATATCCCTCGTTGCTCCACGAAATTTTTTCATAATCCGGATATTTCTTTTTGATAATTTCTGTTGTAATTTCATGATCAGCTTTACCGTACCCCTGAAACAACACGTGTCTTACGAGAAGGCACACAGCCTACAGAATCAGAATACTCACGGTGGAATATCCATACACGCATATACATTTCTTGTCGGCATCATGCAATATTCGTCCGCCACCAACGCATTCACCCTCGAGTCCGATTTCAGTCAATTTTTTGTCGACCACTTCATAAAGATCAGCTGTTAAACAAATAATTTAGATATTTTTGCGGTATACCGTACACAATTTGAATGTGTTTTACCATGATACGCGGCCCAATTATAACCTCTTACTATGTACTTCCATTTTTCTTCACCTGAGGGCGTGTTTTCGTAAACTTTGATCAAGATGTATTTGAATCGTCCTTGATCAATTTCCACTTCTTCCACCTCGTCCAGTTTAGATCCCGACATCTTCAGTTTACTCCGTGAAGTGAAGTGAAGCGGGTCTACGGAAGCTCGGTAGGCGCTCGATGTATCGAAACAGTAATTAAAATGGTTAAACTGCAAAATTAATCAGTGTCACTTCTTTTCCCACGGATTGATTATTAGTATAATTGGTATAATTATTCAAGTTTATTACATCACCCGAAATTATATCAATGAGGCTCGCACTGCGCATGCTCGTGGACTTCATTTAGGCATAATACTATTATGATTTAGGTACCGTGCTTGTGCAGCTCATCATCGAGTCTCTTATCAATGTTGTCACGTGAAAGTCTCAGGATTGTCCACAAATCTTGCTCATTTCAGTGCTGTCTACCATGAGATAACCTTGTCCTCAATTTAAAAGATTTGTTTACGTTATCAAATTTGCACGTGTATTAGAACTGATCGCATTTATCATGGCAGGGTATAAATTCCCAGCAATATTCTTCAACTTTTATTCGAATTCACGATGGCAAACACGACTTTTCGCTTGTTTCAGCGTATGCCAACTGGTGTATCCCGCCTTTGTTTTGGCACGAGTTCGAGTAAACTGACGAAAACTCTAGAAGTGCAAGAAAAAACATCAAAGTTCCTACGACCCGAAATTTGCATGACCAAACAGCAGCAACAGAACATAACTGGATCAGGCCGAGTGACCAGTACTTCGACGCAAGGAGTCGGAGGATTTGTACCAATAGGACAGATTTTAAAAGGAAAAGCAGCAAAAATTCTCATGTCCTTTACGTGTAAAAAGTGCAGCACCAGAGTGGTCAAATTTATCTCTAAAATGGCCTACAAGCATGGAGCTGTCATCATCAAATGTGGAACATGCGAGCACGACCATCTAATTGCCGACAACTTGGGTTGGTTTGCAGAATTAAATGGAGAAGACAGTACTAGGTCTGAATTATTATTTAATAAAACAAGTTAGAAATTTAAAATTAAATTGTTTCATTACAGAACCTTTGAAGAAATTCTCGAACAAAAAGAAGAGTCTGTGTCTTATAGTCTGACTGACAATAATGCTACCGAAGTTTTGGCTCGAAAGGAGCAAATGCCGAAAGTTTCAGTTTGAGTTTTGATGTTCGTTGTGTAAATAGTAAAACACAAATTTTTATAATTTTTTTTTAAAATTATTTTTAAATCATTTGTACGATTTTTAATTCTGTTGTGAAATAAATACTGATATTTCTAACGTAAATGCAAGTTTATTATCTTAATAAATCTTTGCACATACATGAATGATATTTATAAACGAAAAAAAAATTGTGAAATTATTGTTTGTTTTGTGCGGCTTCTTTTCGAGCGGCATCTTGAAGAAGTTGAGTATCTACTTCGTCTGCAGGTAACTGAACATATCGTACAACTGAACCTCTTATGAAGCAATTTTTAACTGATAACTGAAATTATAAAAATGAAGGATAGAATAAATGTTAATTTTCTAATATAAAACACTGAATTTTACCATGTGAGGGTACTTTTCCGGGTCGGTAACACTGATATCCGTGAGTTTGATGTTGAGATACTGGTCAACTGAATGTAAGGTCCCACAAATACTAAAATAAAATGAATAAAATTGTATTCATTTGACAATTTGAAGCGGAAATTTTATTACCTTAAATCATTTTTTAATTCGACTACTACATCTTTCCCAATTAGGGACTTGAAAAATGAATAGAATAACTGAAAAAAGGAGAAAATGATTTGTAAAAAATCATGAGTTTGACTGCAACTGAATTGTTACCATTTTTTGTGTAGGTTGGTATTAATTATACAAAGTATTCCGCATGATTCTAGATGGAAAAATAAGATATGTTAGACAAAAATTACTATAAAGTGCTCTATGACTTACAAATACAAATAACCGCCATGCTTTTACGTGAGCGAACGTTTTGTAAATTGTAGTGTAAAAATTTCATCAGAAATATAACTTTTCCCGTGTTATGTCGATATTAAATGACGTCATCAGCATTTCTACGGCAACAGCACTAGCGCCACCATGCGGAACGTCGGAAACGGAAACTGAATGACGACTGACGTCAGAACTCTGAATATTCTTATTTGTTGTTCATCACATTTAGGAGCTTCGTCTTTCAATAGGTTTTTGATCGCTGATCTTGTAAATTTTCACAAAATAGAATGAATTCCGCAATGATGGATTATGCTGCACATGGTTTACCAACTGGTATGGCACTCGGTGAGGGAAAACAACAACAATTTTCGCCGTATGCGGATAATGGCGGGTAATAGGCTAAAATGACTAGACATATTTGATCAATTGTTTTTAAAAACACTGGATTTCTTTTTTATAGGAGTGTTATAGCGATTGCAGGGGAAAACTTTGCGGTCATAGCATCGGACACTCGTCTAAGCACTGGATTCCAAATATACACACGGGATCAACCTAAACTCTTCAAACTGTAATACTTACATTTATTTATTTGTATACAAAACTAGATTTAACCAATTTAAATTTTCTGCACAGTTCCTCAGGCACTATTTTGGGAAGTTCCGGCTGTTGGAGTGATATTCTCACTTTTACGAAGATATTAGAAGCCAGAATGAAGGTTAAATTCAAAATCAATAACAAAATTCAGATTTATCAAATGCCAATCAAAATGTATTTATTTATTTATTTTCTATATCAGATGTATGAACACGAACATCATAAAGTGATGAATACGCCAGCAGTAGCTCAATTGGTGTCCGTCATGCTCTACTACAAACGCTTTTTTCCATATTTCGTGTCGAACATCGTAGCTGGAATCGACGAAAACGGTAATTTATCGAAAAAAAAAAAGAAAGAATAAAATGAAATAAAATAAAATAAACAAAAATAAAATTAATAAATAAAATTTTCAACAGGTCGAGGATGCGTTTATAGTTTCGACCCCGTTGGTCACTGCGAACGTGAACTTTTCCGCGCTGGAGGCTCATCAAGCGCTCTCTTGCAACCACTTCTGGACAACCAGATCGGATTCAAGAACATGGAAAATACCCCACATACACCGATTTCACTCGATAAAGCCCTCTCGATCGTTCGTGATACATTTATCTCGGCAGCTGAACGAGATATTTACACGGGCGATGGGATTATGGTCAACATTATTAACGAAGAAGGCGTTACCTGTCAAACCTTTCCTTTAAGAAAAGATTAAACCGCAAATTTGCATTAATAAAATGTTTTTTATTCCTATCAAGAATAAACAAGTTTTGTAAATCAGTACAAACAGTAGACAAATCCTTTCTTTTTTCTTTTCTTTCTTTTTGTTTTTTCGTTAAAAGAAAAAAATTGTTTGGATATTATATGTGCATCATTTAATGTGTTAGTTCATTGTGACACTATTACATTAAAAGCCCATTTTTTCTCTTTTTTTGTTAGGGAAAAAATTCGAAAAACCTAGCAATAAGGATTGAGAAAAAAGGTAACAAGCCTATTTAAGCGTGTTTGTCCTTTTGTCTTAAAATTGTTATAAATTTCTTTTAGCGGAAAATGACAAAGGTTATTTTTATGTCAAAAATTTAGTTTTTTTTCCCGAGAGTGAGTTTTGTTTATGAAAATTTCATAATGAAACTCACTAATCCTTTACACCAGTTTTTACAGGATTTCCTTTTTCTCGTCCACGCAGTTTCATTCCTTTTTTTTTGTTTGAAAAAAAAAGATGAAGAAAGCAAAATAAATAAAAATCTGTGCCCCATTATTGAAGCGTGTTTACCCAATTTATTACCAAGGGTTCTCTCCAATTTACTCAGGATTTGTTGGTTTGGAATTGCACGGCCTGCCTCGTAATCGTTAATGACTTGAGGCTTCTCGTTCACACACTAAACAAAAAAAAAATTTGATTTAAAAAAAATGAAAATAAAAATATCAAATTTTTGAAAACTTACAGTAGCCAAGTCCTTTTGAGTCCATCCTTTAGCCTGACGGGCTTGTTGGATCATTTTTCCTACTTCCAAAGTCACTTTATCGTGATGGAGTTCTTCGGTTTCACGATCAAGTTTGGCAGTATTTAATGTCGTCTGATGTTGCTTATTCGTAGCCGCATTGACTATAAAAAATAATTTTGTTTATAAATAAGAAAATCCAAACAAAAGATCGATATGGGCAAAAAAAAAACATACATTTCTTTGTCGTTTCGATTGCAACTCCTTGCCTTTGCGCTGCATTTATTGCCTGAAAAAATAAAAAAGAAAATAAAGAAATCGTTTGATCACGACGTCCGACATGGTTGTGTTTATATACCTGCTGACTACGCATCTGACTTGCTTTTGGCTGTTTCTTGCGTAAATAAGTAACCGTATCCCAATCTGATTCAGACATACTTGTGCTTTAAACACACCAAATTTGTGTAGGCCTGAAGATTTAGATGCCAAAAAATGCTTAAACAAACTTATCACCACAGAATTCCGAGCTAACACGCTCCTTTAATTAAAAAGTCTAACTGAAGGCAAGGAAGACACGCACTGCGCATGCGTAGTCAAGCATCACATAACACAATAAAAACAATAAAACTTTTTATACTACATCATAAATTACCTTAATAGTAAATTCGACTATTTATTAATTATTTCCATGTCGGATATTAACGATCTCAAGACTTTACAAAATTTTGTAAAGACTCTGATTATTGTATCATTCTGTGAAATCACTTCCGCTTTCGTCGCAGCAAGTGTTCTTCGCTTCGAAGACGGATCAATTTTTTCTTAAGTTATTTACATTTGAAGTGCTAGTGTTCATCTACGTGACTGCGGTTATTGTGTTAGTTTAACTCAGGTTCGATAGTCTACACATTTGAATTTCATACTGCGTATTAATTACATATTCTAAAAACCACCATTTTGTTTTTTCACCGTAGTGCGAATTAGGCTTCGTAACTGATCAGAATGATTGAAGTCAAAGTAAAGACACTGGATGCTCAAAATCATTCGTACTCTGTACCAGATGAAGTTAGTATTCATTAAGACCAAAAACTCGTGAGTTTGTCGTAACAAATATTTCACTATATTTCTAGATAACAGTCAAACAGTTCAAAGAAACGATCGCTACCTCCGTCGGAGTTACTGCAGATAAACAGAGACTGATTTATTGTGGCAGGGTTTTGCAAGATGACAAAAAATTGTCCGAATACGGTAAGTGTGAAAATAATACTAAGTTTTTATTCAAATTTCTAAGTTTTTTGTTTTTGTTTAAATTCTTCCCGCAGATGTTAATGGAAAAGTCATCCATCTTGTACAACGTCCACCTCCACAGTCATTTTCGTCGACAAATACCACTTCCTCTACTACTACATCGACGTCCACTTCTCCACGTCCCAGAGGTCTCACAAGAGATGGAAATAGTTTTTGTTGGGTGCTTTT
>JAQFZO010001940.1:0-13730 GCA_034695885.1 Geophilus flavus
AGTGACTGATTACTGTAATTACATCTTTTTTTTATCAAAATCTGCGGTGTAAAGATGTGGTTATTTGCCAAGGAACACATCAGGAATTCAAGATGGCGATCTCGCAGTTGCAACTCGCGAGCTTCACGCGCTAGAGCGAGAAACCACGCGAGTTGGACGCCGCCTGGTGGCCGGCTGCATAAGCTCCTATATAAACAATGCTCAAATACGAGAATTTGTTTTATATTTATTTTTTGTGATTGATTTTTTGGAATTTGTGTCATGAATAAATTATTACCGAATCATTAATCAGTCTCTTTAATTTTCCGATCATTTACAAGAAAACACAAATGAATAAATAAACAAAAAACGAAATTCCAATCAGCTGTAAAGATGAGTTTCGGTAACCTTGGTAACCATTCAAACTTTTCTCTGCATTATTAGGAAATGCATGATAAAAAAGGTCAAAATGTTGAAAAGAGGAAATAAAGCTGAAAAAACTTGTTGACATGAAATGAAAGTGAAAAATATTTAATAAATTGTATTCTCACTTCTCAGGACCTAAAAAACGTAAATCGAGTAGGAAAAATATAAGGTAAAGATTAAGTCTTTATATTTATATAACAATCACGCGATTTTATAATGATTTAAACTTTTTTTTTTCCAAATGGGATGTCGATAAAAGAATCAATTTTGAAAGAATAAGAATCATTGATGAAGTTTGAAATTTTAAGGCCATTTTCATTCTTCAAGACATACATGTGCGGTATGGCTTGGATGGGATTTAATTATCTGATCGATTTTGGCTTTTTGAATTTTCTTGTTTCTGTCGATTGTGTTATGGAAATTAATATCAAAGATCTTAAGCGTGTGTTTTTTTTATCGGAATTTCAATTTCATGTGAGTATTGTAAGACCTTACTTAATATAAAAGTATGGCAAATATTTAAATTAAATTCAAATCATGAGTAGACAATCTAAAGTTAAATTTTTATCTTTAATATTTTGGTTTTTTAATTTTCTTTGTTTATCAGACATTTCTGATGTTTTTTTTTTAAATTTCTTGTTTCAATTTCTTCTCCTTTCAGTTTATTTATATAATTATTTTTGCTGCAAAGGCAAACCTATATGTAACTAATTTTTTTTCTGTGTATTGTAAGACCTTACATAGATGTAAAAGTATGGCAAATACCTAATTAAATCTAAATCATGAGTAGAATTACAGTTAAATCGTTTTCATATTTTGGTTTTCCAATTTTCGTTGTTTACCAAACAAATGTTACCATGCATTTCATTAGTTTCAACTACGTAGTTCATTTTAAATTCTAATGAGTTTTTTTGCTTGTTTTTTCAATTTTGGTTTTGCCAGTGAAGTCTTCTTTTCACATGGCATTGTCTGGTCACCTCACAATTCAGACATTTGACTTGTGTGTTTGGAATTTGATTGTATAATTTGTGGATTTTGTATCAATTGAAATTGGTTAAATGTTTGACAGGTCTCGTATGGCCTTTAAACGCCATAGGGGGGACCTTAATCCCATATACTGTATGTATCAATCTGAGCCAGTGGTGTCTTCTTTCCACTTGACATTGACTGGTTGCCCCAACATATTGGAGATATTTGATTTGTTTATTTAGCGTTTTGTTTTGTAATTTGACTTGTAATTTGACTCTGACAGGGTCCCATATGGCATCAGTGCTGCTGGGACCTTTAGTTGAGTTTTGAATTTTTAACTTCTCTTTAGGTGCATTTGAAAGTAAATTAAACTGTTTAAACCAAAATAAATGGGTTTTAAACTATCTCTATCTCTCTATCTGTATATCTGTATATCTCTATCTCTATCTTTCTATCACTATCTCTATCTCTCTATCACTATCTCTATCTCTATTTCCAATAACTCTAATAATGACTCCAATAATGATCAGTTCCGATTAATAACGAAATACCTTTCGAAAACTTGGCGACTTTGCTACAGGTGACCACAACTTGATGATCTAAACAGGTTGTTATAACTGATCGACTGCATGCACGTTGTCAAAACGATTCTCATTCAATATAACCATCTGAAAAATGAAAAAGCAGTGAGTAAAATAAAAATTTACATTTGTTTGTTGTTACTCGATGGGTGGAAATGAAAACTTGTCCGCTTCTCGCTTCTCACAGTATCGAAACGTGAATCTTTTTTTCCAATTTTAATTTTTTGTTGATAGATCCTGTGTAGAATAAAATACTAAAAGGAAAATCCATAACCGAATAAGAATCAGTGAGTTGTATATTTTATGCGTTCTTACTTCTCATTGGAGTGGGCATAACATTATGATACGCGGTTGTAATACTACCACCTGTATTCAGGTTAAAAATTGTTGAAGTTGCGTCTGTTTTTTTTCCGGGACAGAATTTTCTAAGAAGCCATTTTTCTCAAAATTAATGCTCAAATACTCACGTGGGTTGTAGTTGTTGCGACAAATCCGTGATGAATGGCGTTTAATTCCCATGGTCAGCGAGTGTTTTCCCAGAATCCCATTTTCGCACCGCTCCTCGTTCGCTTAATTGAATTAGCAACATACACATATAGATCGTATGACTAAGGTTTGCAACGCGTTCGATGGATGCCACTTGACGAAACAAGGCACCGCTTTTCTTTTAAATTGTATAAATCCTTTCGGACGACATGGCAGCGCTCTAAGAATCTTAATGAGGGTAAATGGAATTATTAATCAACTCAACTCGAGCCGGAAAGGGTTGAGAAGAAGTGAAGGCTCAAGGGATCAGCGGCGCACGCGCATGTAATTGTCACATCCCAGCGTGAAATGTTAAACAAGTAGATAATTGGGTTAAGAGACGTATAATACATTAAAAAGTTTCAATTAATCATCCACGTAAAGCGTCCGATTAGAAATTTTCTCGTTATAAATGAATGATACATCGATTCACTCTCTTTGATACATAAATAAATTTTAAAATCCTAATTTTTCTTTCAGGTTACGAATGGGTGGGTTGGAAAAACGACACAGGTCATTCGAGACCGATAGAAATCATCTTCGAGTTCGACCAAGTCCGAAATTTCACCGCTGCATATTTCTACTGCAACAACCTGTTCAGCAAAGACGTCCAGGTCTTCTCGACAGCGCGACTCACCTTCAGCATCGGTGGTCGGTTCTACAACAGCGAACCCATCGTTTACTCCTACATGCCCGACACCATCATGGAAAATGCTCGAAATGTCACCATCAGACTCCAAAACCGAATCGGACGTTTCGTTAAAGTGCAACTCAATTTCGCCGCCAAATGGATGATGATAAGCGAGGTCTCCTTCGATTCAGGTATGTTTTCTCATAGAAAAAATGAAAAAACTTACGAAATATTATTTCAGCGTACAATGCGGGGAGAGAAAAGAATCGATACCATCATTTTAACAACTTTTCTCGCCCCAATTCGTGTCGGCAATTTAATCAAAAGCCAAACAGACTCGACATTGATTACTCGAGACGTGTTGTTTTTTCCTTTTGTGCATCTCATGTCGTCTCTTCGCACAGAAACAAAAGCTGGGAGACTTTTAACGACATGCATCTGGCTTTGTATCGCACTACTCTCTCTTATTGAGAAAGAGAGCGAGAGAGAAAAAAAAAACTCAAATTGTCCCCGAAAATCGATTGCGCAAACTCGGCTTGTTTACTATCACGAACAAATAAAAGCAAATTTTGCCAGTGTGTAACACAAAGCCTGAGATAAGACTAGTCGTGTGTATCACTTTAGTTGCCTTTAGGTGCTGCTTTGATCATCCATCAGCTTCAAATCCTTTTTGGCTGCGAGCAATTCGTCTCTCGCCAGGCGGAAAAGGTGCGACACAGTGCGGGCGCCATTATGGCTGAGAGCCGTGTCGAGTGCGCCTATCTCTTACTCCGGAAGGGACCCGCTTCCCGATCGATAGTGCCGTCAAAGGGTTAAAAATAAATGACCGTCGGCTACGTGATTAGACAAGGCACTCGGCCTTCAGATCCCCATATTGACCAAAAGCACTCTGCAGCAGATAAGAGTCGATGGCATTGAGTCATTCTTTTCAATTTTATAAAACAAACCCTTAAAGAACTCGAAAAAAAAAATCTTCATTAACTCACTTCTTTGTTATCTCGAGTACCTTCATCCAAAGTAAGACTTTGAATGATGATATGCACAATGCGGTCTTTATTTCCCACAGCTCCTTCTCCTTAAATTGTATGGTTTTCTTTTCTCTTTTGCAGTGCCTGCTATTGGCAATTTCACCGAAGAAACAGAACCTATTCCGTACGTTCCCACCACTCGTGATGATGCTTTCAATGGAGCGAGAGATGACCTGGGCACAGGAGGTAAAGATTTTTTTTTCCTCTCCCTCTTTTCCACTCTTATTTTACACATTGAAGAAGCAGGTGTGAATCTTCCATAAGACTCCCTGCCTTCTAACATCCCTTGTTGGTTTATTATGGTGTCTACACCTCTCTTTCTCTCTCTCTCTCTCGCTCACTCTGATAAAATGAAGTTTGTGGTCAGTTGGCTACTAGGGGTTTTGGCATGTGTGTGGGTGCATCTCCCTCAGCTTATGGTAGACTTGTGCTGCTCTAGTACTTTTGCTGAATCTCTTTTATAGTCTCTGGCTCGGTGATAAGACTTCCCGTCGACTTGGACGGCTATTGGGGCGCATAAATCAGAGGGGGGAAACTCAAATCCAGGGAACGGCAATATGTCCTCAACGCCCGTTGAACTTTGCCCTCTTCAGCCGTATTGATCTAGCCAATGGCCACCGGCTCTCCTATCAGTTCTAACAAGTACAGATGGCAAAGTTTTAGTATAAGCATAAAGTTTCATACAGTTTGTCGAGTAATAAACGTAAAAAAAAAATAATAATTTTCTTGCTTTTGGCAATTCATTTGTGTCGTCGTTTATAAACAACCCACGTCAAGATTATATATATAAAAAAATCAGTAAAATTATGAACTGTTAATGCCTTGTTTCCCCTCTCATTAGTAAATGGAGTCGTGTGACACACGGTTAGTGGTCTGTTAATAGGTGAAAAACAAAGTGATCGTATTTAACCACCTCGAGTTCCAAATGGGGCTAAAACTTGACATTTAGGATTGTTAGAAATTGAGAAAAAAAATCCAGCAGGGTACAACATGTGGGAAAAAGTTTAATAAGCCTACAGTTTATGAGGGTGTCTTATATCTTACCTGTCAACTTAGTGCTTGTCTGCGGGAGTGTAATTAGATTCTGGGAAGTAGCCCATAAGTCAGAAGAGGTAGCACTTTATTTTACAGCCACAGTTTGTGACAAACCTCGAGTTTATTTTTTATTTACTTTAATACTACTCTATTTTTTATAGTGAGCACTGCTGTTAGTGATGAAGCAATGTCCAATCAGTACATAGGACTTGTGATTGGTGTGCTGGCTGCTGTCATCTTACTTTTGGTGGTCATTATTTTCATCATCATTCTGAGAAACAAAAGACGCAAGCAGAATAACAACCACACTGTGCTCAAGCCAATGGAGAAAAGAGTCACCATCAACATGAAGGTATCGGTCAGTCCACTTTCATTTTCATGCTAAACGGATTATCAAAATTTTAATTAACACGCAAAATTATAAGTAATATTTAACTATTATAAGAAAATATATATATATATTAATATTAATAATAATAATAATATTGCACTACACAATCATTTCCTCAACTTGTCAGAAGATGTCTACTCTCGAGTTATACTTTATTTTAATAACATATCAACAGTTTATGTTGTCTTCCATGGGAAGTTACTAGCAATAATAATTTTGAATATTATATATAAAAAATAAAAGTATTTAATAAGAAAAAAGAAGAAGAAAAATCAAAAGAATGTGCCAAATGATATCTTCTGATAAGAAAACTGAGGATAATGGCATCAGCATTTATTTTTGATTCCCCCAACATTTTATTTTTTATTTTTTAAGTGACATCATTTTTTTTATTATTCACTATTTGATAATGGCATATTTATAAATGTAGTTTTTGTATAAATTAGTAGCTTGATAGAAACAAGTACAATATTATTTTACTCGATCTCTATTTGATGATAATGATATTAGGCTTATATTTTGGGATGTAATTGATTTTGGATCTGGACAGTAAATAGATATTTGAGTGTGTACCAGCATAAGAAATGTTGAGGAAATGTCAAATCATTTCAAAACACTTTCTACAAAGGCCAGTGTTCTGTCTCACAAAATAAGTTGAAATCTAAAGGAAAAAACTTATTTTAAATGCACTTTTTCTATGATATTCTTTATACAAATGCATGATCACAGCATGTAGAAATCATTATGACTTTCATGAAACAAAATTTCTAGTACAGTAGTTTAAAAAAAAATTTTTTTTAAAAGCAATGCAAGAACACTTGCTTTTCGACATACACAAATTACATCACAAAGCATTTATTTTTATTAATAATAATTTTATTACTAAAAAGAAATGTTGCTTTATTCTCCGTATTTTCCTCCCTTAATGAATGCGCAGCTTAATTCCATTTTCATTTGCTTTTTCTCGTGTTTTCATCACAAGATTTCAGCTTATTTCGTGTAGAAACACATTCAAAATGGCTTTTCCAGGTTTTCTTTTGTTTTTTTTTTACTTTAACACTTTTATTTATAATTTTTTTCAAGAAACTCCTTCTTAGCACTTTCAAACTTTTCCTGTTCGTTTTATTGTTGTTTTCTCTCTCTGTGCTTATGACTATGAGGTCACAGGTCACTTGCATGACTTGGCAAAGGTAGACACATTCTGGCAATGGGTATTATTATTTCTGTTTTTAAAATTACAAAACACCAATGCTTTCACAAACACCAAACCCCCTAAAAAATTATTTAAAATAAAAACAAAACTCCACAAGTTTTGAGAGATAAACAAATATTCGGATTATAATTAATGATTCAAGCTGAATACCATTTGTATGCTGTCAGGACCATCCATTCATGATTAAAAATGAACGCACGTGTCATAAATTAACTCACATTTGAGACAGTAATTGGTTTCTAAAAATATGAGGGATAAGACTCAAACATTCACTTGGCACAAACCGGAAGGATCAAAGCAAATATTTTGCTCCTTTTCATCCTGATAAAGGGTTCAATGAGTTAAATCATCCCCAGGCTGATTTGAGCCGCACAGTCCAGCTCGCGATTAAATTAAGCGGACTGCATGCTGGGATGTTGTTGGTTGCAGTCTCTTGATTTGTTTCTGCCTTCCCGGCGTGTTATGAATTTTCTATGAAGCAAGGGTCATCTCACCTGAAGTTGTATGCTGCTTCTTCATTATGGATGAAGCTCGTACTTTTACAGGCATCTCCCTCTAACGTGCACATGTTTACCTTATTTATTTCTTATTTTTCTATTTTTACGTTGCTTAATGGGCACTTAAATCGGGTGCAAAAAAAGCACAATTTGGTGTTTTGTAAATATTTTAGCGCCTTATGTATTTTTTTTTATATTATCCTCCTTTTTTTTATAAATATATAAATATAAAAAAATCCATTTCTTCCATCACTATATACGGGCGCATTTTTAGAAAAGCACATTCAGAAATATCAAAGCAAACACTAGCCAATTTATTAATATTTAATTTATTTTAATAATAAATATAATAATAATTAATAATAAGCAAAACAAAAAAATATATTTCATAAATTAAATCTTTATTATAAATTAAAATTACAAATCCAAGATGAGCGGAAGTGGTGACTTTCCTGATGCTCGAATGTTCTACCTTAACCAAAAGGATCTGCAAATGAATCTGGTGCCCTGCAACAACTCCTCCTGCCAGGCTAACGGCAACGTCTATGGACAGGTGGCGCTCGAAGATCCCGACAAGACCTACTACCATGAACCATACAAGACCTATCAAGAACCTTACAACTCGTCTAGCATTGGATATAGCATGACCAGAAAGCTTCCCGATGTGCCCCAGAGCCCCGATTACACAGGTAAATAAACACCGAAATTAAAACGACAAAACCGAGAAATTAATTTCCTTTGCAATTATTAGGTTCGAGTACTTCTCGAGAGTACGCAGTGCCTGACCTCACGAAGACGGGGCCTCCGGTACCCCTGATCCCCGGCCCTCCACCTCCCCAGGTGCCCAAAGCGCCCATTTTCTTTCCACCCCCGCCAGAACGTCATTACGCCGCGACGGAGATTTTCAAATCGCCCACCCCGAGTTCGATTCAGGGCGTGAGTGGGACTACGTTGTATGCAGTGCCCAATTTGGACATATTGAATCGCGACGAAAACCCCGTTCCTGAATTTCCTCGCCATCGGCTACGATTTCTGGAGAAATTGGGCGAAGGACAGTTCGGCGAGGTGAGTCGAGTCTTCACAAAAATATCAAATTAAATTCAGATCGCAGAGTTTTTTTAATATAAAAATCAACTGCAAAGTGCAATCATCCGTTGCAGGTTCACTTGTGTGAAGCCGAAGGGATCCCCGAGCTCATAGACGTTCCAACGTTTGGAACGAGTAAATTGGTGGCTGTGAAAACGTTGAGAAAGAACGCAACAGAAACCGCTAGGTATAATACACCCAACCCAAACGTGATTAAGATAAATGATGTTTGATGACACTAACACTGGTTAACCTCGCAAAATTTCAGATCTGACTTCCATAAAGAAGTAAGGATACTATCCAGACTTCGTGATGCAAATATAGTTCGTGTGTTAGGATTATGTACACGCGATGAACCGCTTTGTATGATTGTCGAATACATGGAGAATGGGGACTTAAATCAATTTTTACAAGAACACGTGGCCGAAACGGTAACCACGGTTCCGCCTAATGCTGAAATTCTCAGGTATTTTTTTAATTTATTTTTTGTTTTGTTTTCGAAATTTTCTCCCTCGATTAGGTGATAAAAATTTATTTTTATTTGTGTTATTTATAGCTATGGCTGCCTTATCTACATGGCCACGCAAATCGCGAGTGGCATGAAGTACCTGGAGTCGCTCAATTTCGTGCATCGGGATCTGGCCACACGGAATTGTCTCGTTGGTCGGGCGTACACAATCAAAATAGCTGATTTTGGAATGAGTCGTAACCTGTACAATGTTGATTACTATAAAATCGAAGGTCGTGCTGTGCTTCCCATTCGATGGATGGCCTGGGAGAGCATTCTATTGGTTAGATAACATCTTTATTATATATTTTTTTTCTCCCTACTTTTTTATTTTCTTTTTTTACGTTAATGACAAATGTCCAAATGATAATTGAGGATTTTATGAGCCCAATAATTAAAAACAATATGGAAAAAGTAAAACGCATTAGGGGTTAATAGTTGGACTAAATGGCTTTAGCTCGAATTTTTATCGCATTATCACCAGGAAGTAAGGCCGTGCATAACAAAACAAGCTTTTGTGCAGTGCTGCAAAGCCTCGGAAGCAGCTTAACATGTGCCTGAAAGACATTAAGATGTTAGGCATTGACGTTAACCAGTACTCTTGAGTTTTATTACAATGAAAACATAAAATTTCAGTTGCACAAAACGTTTTATTTCATTCTATTAAACAAAAGTATGGTATAATGAATAATCCAGAGTAAGTTTGATATATGATATATATTCAGCCAAAGCCATTTATTTTTCTTAGATATATTTATGTCTCCTATTAATACGGTATGGAATTTGACGAATTTATCTCCAATCCACAGGGTAAATTTACGGCCAAAAGTGACGTGTGGTCGTTCGCAGTCACCTTATGGGAAATCCTGACGTTCGCCCGAGAACAGCCGTACGAGGATTTGTCAGATGAAAAAGTAATCGAGAACGTGGGACATTTCTACCACAACGACAGTTTGCAGGTGTATTTGCCTCAGCCCATCAACTGCCCAAAAGAGATTTACGACCTCATGAGGGAATGTTGGCAACGTAATGAAGCCGAAAGGCCAAACTTTCGAGAAATCCATCTTTTTTTGCAGAGGAAAAACCTTGGCTACCAGCCAGAAGTTTAGCCGACGGTCAACGTATGACACTATACAGTACTCTGAACTAAAACCGGACGTATTGGTGCTAAATATTAGGGTCAAAATTTGAATGGAATTTCTGTGGTGAATGAGTAGTGGCGAAACTGACTCGAAGTGGATGCCGACATGACATTTTCTCAACACTATACAGTACAGTACTAACGTATTGAAGCAATGAGACAATCTTTAAATTAATAAATCTTACAAACTCGAAATGAAATAAATGATGGTGATCTAAGTGAGTGAGTGAATCCCTCGTTCATCATATCAAGTGATCTCTTTTTCTATCTATATTCAAGAGTGAATAAAAATGAAATTCGAACTTCAGGACACGATGAATTTTGGGTTTAAATCATCATTGATGCAATTTTAGTTTTTATTTTAATTTAATTTCTTTTTTCTTATTATTTCTTGTGGGTGACTTCAAGTTATGATTTTGTTAATGTTGGTTTTGAAGAAAATCTACAGCTTTATTATTTACACTTTTACAAATTAGTAAATATTAATTAATTTATAACACACTTCTTGCTCCAAACTGTGTTTGGTTGAAGTTGACCAGAATTTGCATTTCTTATGTACAAAAGTCGTGAATTCATATCTATATAATTAATTTTTTTTTTGTTATCTAGACCAATTAATTAAAAAAAAAACACGTGTAAATACAAAGTTGAGGTTTTCTATTTTGTCTAATGATTAAAAAGTCACTCAAAATAAGCAAAGAAATTTCAATGGTCAGGGTGCTGATAATTTGGGTTTGAATAAAAATGCAATAAATGTTTATTTGAATAATCAATATTGATTTGGCGTTTTCCTCGGAGCAACAAATTTTCATTTTAAAGCATCGAATTCTCTTCCACCGTATTTGCCTTGTCAAAATTGTTTTTTCCATTAAAATTACCTCTTATTTCGAAGGAAAAAATATTCAGTTTATAAATTGCAAACCGATTTCCTGATTTTTTTATGACTTTTTATTTTCAATTTCATTTAAAAAAGTAATTTATTAAATGCATTTATCTGAATTTATAGGGTGAGAAAACAAAATATTAAGGGAAAATATTTTGTTTCTACTTAAAAACTCTTCAAGAATCTTAGGCATATCATGATAGTTGTATATTTTGGTTTGTTAAACTAGTAGTTACTAGTTGGGTTTAATTATTTCTGATGTGAAAATGAAGAAATGGAAAAAAAAATACCAATGCTTTTCAATGTGTGTGTCTCGCTTGTCATTTTTAAGAAAGTTATCCCGAAGGCAATTGGTGAATTGGTTTTAAAGAAAAAAAATAAAAGTGAAAAGCAAAACAAAACCAAAAAGAAAATATAAAAATAAAAAAAAAGGTTGAAATGAAATGGGCTGTGGTGCCTTACCCTTGTGCTTAGCAGTGAAGTGTTTCTTCACATCTAGCTGCTCTCAGTTTTATTTTTGCTTGTAAACAAATCTTCTTGTCAAAGTGTAAATTCACTACTTCAGGGTTTCTATGCACTTTTCTCTTTGTTTATTTTAAACCTTATTCTCTCTTCTACTTATTACTAAAAAAAACCCTTTCAATTTATTGCAATAATTTATTCACAATTTTTTCATTTTTATTTCCTTTTGTATAATGACTATGGGTAGTTTTCGTGTACTGGATACACAAAACATTTATTTTATCCGTAAATTTTTTTTTTCATCTAAATGTGAATTATTATTAATTATTATTAACATTAAGAAGATGAAAAAATGATAAAATTAAAAAATAACTTTTTTTTAATAGTATTTTTTGTAGAAAAAAAATTCACCATTTTAAGTGGTGTACAGTGTATATACATTTTCCATAAAAAAAATTCAATTGTGTTTTTTGTTTTTAAAATTGTAAGTGTCATACCGAGACAAAAAAAAAACAAAAAGTGTTTTATCTCAAAATATTTCAAACAACAAAAAGTGAAAAAAAAAAATTAATTTTGATTTGTCAATTTTACAGTGTACTTTTAATGTTCTATACATTGTTTTATCAAACATTTTTTGTATAAAAATAAAAAGAAAAAGGAAATATAAAACCGAAATAAGTATTACAACTTTCATTTTCATTCATTTCAATTTATTCTCAATCAATCAACTCCAGTACAGCAGAAAATAATGAAAATAATGGAAATTTCAACGCAGCATTCCCCCACTTCCACTGAAAAACCATTTTGAAGCAAATCTAAGCCATAAATTCTTATTCTTTTTTCCACAGCATAATCGTCTTCATCCATATCCTCACTAATATCTTCCTTTATCTTTTTGAAATTGTAAAAAATGGAAAACCCCAGTTGCATCGGAATGAGTACAAAAACATGTCAAACCTCCCGCTTTCATCACTCCACCACCTTGTCGCGTGACAATTCACTTTGTTTCCTGACCAAATGAAAAATAGTCTTGCAAAAACACAGGAAAAAACATAAAAGTTGATTGATGTGGCAATTATGTTACCATGGGGATAATGGTCTTCTCATCAAAACTGTAACTGCAATCATGATAAATAACACCGGGCAAAACTCTCTTACATTCATAATTTATGAACCACCGCGACAGTTTGGTCAATTTTTGGTATTTTTAAAACCAATTTTAGGAGTTGAAGTTTTTTATTCTTCCATTTTTCAGAATTTCTCTAATTTGTCTTTTTATTCCTTTACAAAATTCTTGAAATTGATTGCACTCTCATATTTTATTCTAGCATCGTAGAGAGTAGTTTACTCTTGAAATTTCTTGATCCCTTTGTAATGAAGGGAAGCCTCCCTCTTATTTATGTTTATGCATTGGTCGATACGGCTATGTTCACTTTCTCATGGAATACGCATGTGGAGCAGCAATGATATTGGAAAACCATACCGATCGTCAATAGGCATCGGTCCAAAGAAAATTCATTTGACCAAGGAATTTATTAGCCTATTTATTTCTATATTTCCTTTTTTTTTGGCCTTCTCGCGTCCCATGATGGGAACAATATTTTGACCAAGGAATTTATTAGCCTATATATTCGCGTATTACTGTTTTCTTCCGTTTTGTTACTCAGAAGGTTTTAAGAAGACATATAATCTCAGTTTTACCATTATCATGACACATTAAATTTTTTTAGTAGAAGTATTAAAATTTTACTACTTACGGTTGATGATGAGCCATAGGCAGCTGGATTTCTTATATAGATGTGAAGCCAAGGCATTCAAGACGAGAAAACGAAAATTTATTTCGTTTGTCGATGTTATTTTTTCAAACGCTAATTTATGCAAATTATTTTCAATTCATAAATGATTAAAGCAAATCTATTTACTGGAATTCTGATTAAAATTAGGTCAATCGACTACCATAAGACATAATTTATAGCATAACTTAATCATAATCCTTTCTGCCAATGCTGCTATCAGTATCAGTAAGTATTTCCGTTTCCGCAAATTCAACATTTGTTTTTAGTCTGTTACATGTTGCGACCGTTAGGGGACAACATTAAGTAGTACACCAGAAAACCTCTAAGAAGTTACCTGTGCTTCTTTTTATTACTGAAGTACGGAGCCCCTTTAATGACATGTGGAAAAATATATGACAACTCGTAATAACGACTTGTCAACTCGTTATAACGACTTGTCAACTCGTTATAACGACTTGTCAACTCGTTATAACGACTTGTCAACTCGTTATAACGACTTGTGCATATCGTTATAACGACTTGTACATATCGTTATAACGACTTGTACATATCGTTATAACGACTTGTACATATCGTTAT
>JAQFZO010001941.1:0-13729 GCA_034695885.1 Geophilus flavus
ATAGTGAATTATTCATAAATTTCTAAAAAGATCTTCATTGTACGTATGAAAGGCGTGTCTAATTTAATCATGTTCCAGAATTTAGTTTTAAGAACGTTATTAAAAAAAAGTTAGTTCAGCCTGAAATTTCTTGGTTCAAAAACTAACCACGTGTAGTAAAATATTTTCTATACTATAATTAAGTTCGTATAACAAAACAATTTGATAAAATCATAATCTTCAGCCGTCCAAAGTCTGATTTCATAAGCTGCAAGCATTAACTGCATTTTTTAATGTAAACTCATACCTCTAATCGATACAATTTAAGACCGTGATAGAGACTAGCCCGAAGGTCTTTTATAATTCTAGCTCGGTTTTAAAACACGCTCCACTTACATAATGCTCGACTGATGCTTCACTGGATTAATACAAGTAGTTACAAAGCACTGTTATCAATTATAACGCCATTTATGTTATTACTCACCAAGTGCGATAAGAATCATTACAAAAAATATAAAAAAACAAAAACAACATAAAAAAAAGTAGGTAACGATAATTGTCAGTTTATCAAATCCTAATTGAAGTGAATATATGAGTTCTGCATCTTTGACTTTGGTAAACAAGATTTTATGAAAGAAAATGTGCCTTAGGAATAACACAACGTTGATAAGCGCCATCTATGGGTCACTACATGCGTGAGCGTGATCGATACGTGTGACTTGGCCTTAAGGAAATGGCAGTAGGTAAAATGTTTGCATTATTAGTGTCATGATGGAATAATAATTACACTTTTATACTGCAGCGGAGAATGGATCCCTTATAAAGTTAGTTCGAGCATGAAAATCTTATTGCACCAGATAATTTGATTTATTACGGCACTATTATGAGATGAAAAAACTCGTAGAAAAACTTCACTCCTTCCTGCTCGAAGGATTTTTCGACTTTTTGAACAAAACTTTCTTGGGCTATTGCCAGTGTACTGTACCTCAACTTCGGATGCACAATTGTATACCGTATACTCCATTCCGTAATATCGCAAATAGCCAGTTTGCAGCATACCAATACATTATATAACTGTCCTTTTAATTTGTGCTTGCTGTGTTAAGATGTTACAATGTTAATGATATAATTAAAAGTGCATAGTTATTTTCATATTGATATAATCATGTGATTAGGTAAGTCATACTCATAACCATATCCTTTTTTTGGTATGCCGCAAATACATTTATTAATTTCAAGATCATCTTGAAATTATTCTCATGGGGCATGGAAATTTGCATAGGTAATTGCTACTGCTATAGATACTGTTACAACTAATATTATTTTTTATTAACACGCTTTCGACAAAAATGTCTTAGGTTTTTTCCAGAAAATTGAGATCTTGAAATGATTTGTTTACTTCTTTGTGCAAATGCTGCTGGAAGTGGAACTTGACGATCCACAGACGCAATTAAATGGTTTCTCGTTAATTGCCGATTAATCAAGGTTTCACATTTGGGTCTCACAAAACTATTCAGTTGACATATTACGTACAATACTGTACAGATTTCTCACGCTATTTTCAGGTAAATTTCAAACAAATCCCTCCAACCCTTCAATTTTTACCGTGTACTGATTTAATTATTCATTTTATATAAGGAAGTTTTCAAGCCAGAATAAAGGCAATTCACCGTGTAAATCAAAGCATTTTATTCAATGTGCTTTTCACGATAGCATCTTCATTTCTAAAGAAGTCGTTGGAAAAAGTAAATTAATAACTCACAACAAAAACCATTGTTTTAAAACTTTATAAAAGATTAAATTTCTTTTATAGGTTATTTTTTCATGGCAATAATTTCGAAGATTTTAATCAAATCATCGACCTCGATCATTTACTGGAAGAATTTGGCGGATTGCAATCACGTTTCAACAACTCGGAGAAATTAATACAACGCAATGATAAACTTCAAGTATTAAACCATAAATTATTACACTAAACATACTTCAACGCTCTGCACTCTACAAGTATAAACTGGGAGTTGTCAGAAGCGATTTATTGTAATTCTTAAATTCTTACGGATCATTGTTTAGAATTAATAAGACGGAGTAAATTTAAGTAAGTAAATTCAAATGATGTTGGACTGTCAGATTTTTGTTCTCTTAAACAAACACGAAGTGGATCATTTCGCCTTTATGCAGAATTCCCTTCAACATGAAGAGATGACATTTTTCCATACCTAAAATTGCACGAAACAATTGATCGCTTTCTAATCGGCTTCACTTTATGCCATTGATCAAGCATCAATGTCAACCGTGATGGGAGAAAAAGGGTTCTTCTTTTGCAACCGAAAAAAATGACAATCAGTTCTGTAGTGATGTCTAGGCGTGGGTAGGCACTAGGCATTATCTGCTCACTATTTTAGGCAGGCCCCATCAATGACAAAAATTTTCTAATTTAATAATTATAAGGATCCCTTAGCAATGCAAATATTTCATGTATCACAGACTGTACACCCATGGTGAAAAAAATGATCACTACCGTACTAGGATATGAGTAGTTTCTCAGTTCGTCACCAGATGTCTCAGTTACATCTTGTCAGACTGTCAGTTGTCACACACAATACACTTCAGGAAAATGACTTAATGCTGGGCATCCACTAGGCGCGATTCGAACGAATCGCGAGGGGAACCGCGAGGGGAACCACGAGGGAAAAGGCAAAACGCGTCGAAGGGGCATCCACATGGCGCGGTGGGGTCGTACTGACCTCAATTGAGGTCAAAGGTCAGTGGGTGTAGCCAACAAATTAAAAAGGGTTATACATTTCAGAAACCATTATTCACACAATCTGCTTACATTTTATTGCATTTTATTAAGTTTATTTATCATAGTGCTGTCAATTAACTTCTGCAGAACCCATTTTGATTTTGGACCAGAATGCAATGCGCCGAAAACTCGCAACGTGATTGGCTGCGTTTCGATCGCGAAGGGAAAAAGTACTTGGTGCAAGTACTTTTGAAACCGCGCCGCAAAAGTACTGTAGACAGGAAGAGCGATTTGACGCGCATGCGCATTAGCAAACCGCGTCGCGATTGCGAACGAATCGCGCCTAGTGGATGCCCAGCATTACGTACTCTAATCCAACGCGGGCAACTTAGAAAAGTGGACTTACCCAGCCACTGGTGGCAAACTGAGAAACCACCACCCAGTTTTAAAATTAGCAGCATCCTAGCAGTGAGGTTTTTTAGGAGAGAAGCAGGAGGCGAGCAGGCTACACAACTGGACAACTCTATTTTATTTTAAGTTAGGTACATTAATTGCAATAAAGGTATACCCCAAAATCAAATAACTGCTTGGGTTTTGCAACATGGACTATAAAAACTTCTGGGAGATTTTTATCAGTGAAAGATAGGGAAGTGGTAAATGAAATAACATCATTCAAACCAAATTGTCAATTTGGGAGAAGATCAATACACTGCAAGATGAGGGTTTGACATTGCGAGTAAATATACGCATTCACCAACAGTATGAACTACATTCTTAATTCCAGATAAACGATAATATAGTAATGAAAAACACTTCGGGAGGAAACGTAAGAGATCAGACTCATGTAACGTGACTCTCCGCATACATTGGTGCTATGGAATTTCTTTAGTCGATCCATCAAGTGGTCAATCCAATAAACACAAATCATTACAGTAATAAATGACAGAATAACATTTGATTTTTCACTAAAATATTCAACGAATTAATACTAATTGTCAACAAACGTGATTTATTCCATTTCTCTCGACGCAGAGTTCATGTTTACTTCATCAAAACGACCAAAACATCACGCTCGAGTTTTGCACGTCACACGTGGTCGTTATTAAACTTAAGAAAAATTCTTATTTTCCAAAATGGTGTGCCTTTTCCCTATCTTGTTAATGCTTATTCAAATTCAATCATCTACCCTGAAGAAAACTCATCAATTTCTATTCCCACGCCAACAAACATTTTCACACGCTCAACTTGTCGGCACTATCGATCGCTCACTTGTCGACTTTACTTTGTGTTACTGGTCAAGAATCAATACAAACTTACAAGGATATAAAGCCATTTTTTCTTACGCCGAACCAGAAGTGGACAACAGCATTGCAGTTTTTACAGCTGAGGGCGAAATAGGCAAGTTTTCGATACGAATTTTTCAAAAATCAAACTCAACTATTTTTATGAAAATTTATTGCATTCGTATTGCCGTTTTGCTGGAATGTAAATTCCGCAAGTGGTGGTGCGTCGAAATGAAGCGTTTGTTGACTCGCTTGCAAAGCCAATAAAATCTGGTTTTGTTGGCTCGCAGCTAAAACAAACTATCGAATAACTCCAACTATTCGAATTAGAATAATTTTGATGAACAGTTGCCAAAATGACCTCTGTGATCTCATTTTTTTCCTCACATGAATGAAAAATCCATATTTTCCTATCGAGTTGAGTCACGTGTTTATATAAAAATATTTTCAGTTCGATTATACGTTCACCAAGAGATAACCGACATCACAAAAACAGATGCAGCGCGCCACGAATGGCTCCATACGTGCGTTTCATGGTCTATCATCGGAGGAAAATGGGAAATTCACGTAAACGGACGTAAAAAGAACACTGGATATGGCCTGGCATTAAACAAAACAGTCGAGCCTGGTGGGATTGTAATTCTGGGTCAAGATCAAGACACTTACGGAGCTGGTTTCGAATCGAGTCAAGCTTTCAAAGGACAAATTAGCGAGTTGCATCTTTGGGATCGAATTCTCACGCCGAACGAAAGTATGAAATTTAATCTAATTACAAAAACAGAGGAACAAAAAAAAATATTTATTTCTAGTTTCGTCAGTACATAATTGCCTTTATCTTGAAGAAGGAAATATTATCAGTTGGAATTTAGCTACATGGCGACTGTTTAATGGGACTCAAGTTTCACCAATTAATTTACCATGCAACAGAGAAAAATAACAAGGTTAAACATTCCCATACCATATCAAATAAATATTTTCTAGGAAACAGCCTCGTCGACGACATACGAAACGCAACATAAGCCCCATACCATGTCAAAAACATGCTTGTTATCCCCGTAGTCACGAAATAAATTGAAAACAACTTTGAAAAATAAACAAAAAAAAGTTATTTATAATTGAAGTTTTCTTTTAACACAGCCAAACTTTCACACCCAGCTTAGCAACGACTGAATTATTCACCCAAAATGAATTTTCTCTTGTTATTCACATGTTTTTTCCTAACCGTCACCTCCCTACACTCCTTTAAAAAAACCTATCAAATTGTTTTTCCCGCTGGTGATGTCTTGCCACATGCTAAACTCCACGGCACTATCGATCGGCATTTGAATGATTTTACCCTTTGTCATTGGAGCAGAATTAACAGCAATAATTTCAGTGGTGCGACAGTCTCTTATGCTGTTCCAGCGTACGATAACAGTATTTTATTGATGCTCAATCAGACGAATCAATCAAGTAAGCACGTGTAATTATAATTACATCATCAAATCCGTTAATTCGGTTTGAATTTTCAGTATCCTGCATCGAGTTTTACCACAACAACAACCACACCGAGTGGGTTCAAACGGATGTAGAAAAAAGTGAGTGGACCCACACGTGTGTAGTTTGGTCAAACGTCGAAGGATCGTGGCAGGTTTACATCAACGGGAGAATAAAGAAAACAGGGAAAGGTTTGAGCCCGGATTCAACTATCAAACCTAATGGCGCATTGATTCTGGGTCAAGAGCAAGATTCGGTTGGGAAACATTTCGATAGATCGCAAGCATTCATAGGACAAATCAGTGAAGTCAATATGTGGGATTTTCCTCTCACGTCGAAAGATAGTAAATGATTTTTCTTTATCCAATTAAATCACTTACACTGGAAATCCAAAAGCCTAAATTGTATATGTTTAAAGTGACTAAAGTTTAAATCCATGATTACTAAATTTCACCTAGGAAAATTAAACTTAGAATTCAATAGACTTAGGAATAGAAGTGAATTCTCTCACTTCTGACGCCACTACTTCCATCTTCTTACTTTAATAGTGTATCGAAAGAAGTTATGACGTCAAAAGTGACAAAAACACTTCTATTTATACGATTGAACGCAGCCATAGATTTAAATTTTAGTCACTATTTATTTAGCCTCACTTAAACGACTAGAAAACGGCTGTAGCCATAGCTTTTTAGTCACTTTAAATGCACAAAAGAAAGACTTTTGGATTTCTAGAGTATAAAATAGACATCTAACCAACTTTAGTCATTTCTGCCATAAGTGTATAAAATTTAGACTATTTAGTCACTAAGTGTCTAATTATATTTTTAATCACTTGGATTTCCAGTGTACTTTAACTCTAATTTATTCCGCAGTAAAAAACGCGTACAACTGCCGATATGGAGAAGAGGGGAATGTCGTGAGCTGGAACCTTGTAACTTGGTCTTTATACCTTGGAGCAAGAGTATCATTAGTGATTTTACCATGCGGGGATTTAGACTAGTAATGTATTTATGATGTTTGGCTAATTCTCCAAGCAAAGCATGGGAGAAAAAAGATGAATTTCGTCAATAAATAAAAGGAAAACGATGTCACATCACATCTAAATTACTTAAAATAAAATAAAATAATGTGGAGTCAATATTGGAATTTATTCAACCAGTCATCTAAACGCTTTAAACCACTTCTTTCTTTGTGACGTAATCTTAACGTGAGTCACACGACAAACACATTACAAGATAAGATAACAAGGGACAATAAAAGTGTCTCCGAGTTTATTACTTATCTGTTTGATTTCCTGTTCGACGAAGAAATGAAGTGCATTCTGCTTTTCTTTTGTGTTTCGTCTGTACTTTCATCAAGGTTGAAGAAAAGCTATCAAATTACATTTCCAGGCGGGGAAAGTTTTTCCTATGCAAAACTTTATGGGACGATCGATCGACCATTAGAAGACTTTACCCTGTGTCATTGGTCCAAGACAAACGTTAATTCTAATAATTATGCATCGGTTTTTTCATACAACACCGAGAATTTAGATAACACTATTTTGACTTTTATACGACACAACGATATCGGTGGGAAGAAAACAGGGAAAATTTATTTTACAATTAATCGATTGTATTTTTTTTAAAAAAAATTAGTTCAGTTCCAGCGCACGAGAAAACTCAATGTGGAAGGGAAAACAAGCGTCGAAAAGACACACTGGCTTCATACGTGTGTGACATGGTCGGTGACAGGAAATAGTTGGCAGATTTTTGTCAATGGAGAAAGAGTAAATTATGGCAAAGGTCCTGTAGGATTTCCCCCAGTTCAACCGGACGGAGTGGTCATTTTAGGGCAAGAACAGGATGAAATGGGGGGAGCGTTCGATATAAATCAGGCACTTACTGGTCAAGTGAGTGAGATTCATCTGTGGGATTACGTTTTCACGCCGAGCGAAAGTACGCAATTCAAATATATTATTTTTTTTTATTTATTATATTTTAATTTTTTATTTATAATTCAATTTTATTTATTTTTTTTAACCAATTATAGTTTTCCAAGTAAGCACATGCGTACACCCCGAAGCTGGAAATGTTATAAACTGGAATCAAGCAATTTGGGCTCTGTATAATGGCTCGAGAATCTCACCAGTGCGTTTGCCTTGTGGTCAGCCGCAGTAAAATTCCAAAGTAACAAAGATGTAGTTATCCGGTTGTCGTGATAAATATAACCTTACAGCAAATAAAAACGAAGCCAAACGTCTTACTTTTCTTTGTATTCACTGTCTCGTAAATTCCCAAAAAGAAATAAAGTAATGGCCAATTCAATCTTTTAAATCTTGTGCACATGAACGCACAATTCGTGAACGAATGGCCCCACAAGACACTGCCAGTAGTTGCAGTCGAGTGAATAAAAATTCAGAAATTTGAAATCTCAAAAGAATTTAAAATTAAACCCTTCAGTAGATGAGTAAAGATGTACCAGTGTGAGTCACTGCCCATGAGAGGAAATGTGCCCTGTAAGTATGCTGACAACCAGCCTCAAGGGTATGTTAGCATTACAAAGATGTTTCACGATTATACTCTGTCTTGATATGTCATCATGAGACCAAGGAATTGATATTTTTAAAATTTTATAATTTTTATTACTCGATCACTGCAGCGTTCAATGTCATTTGACTAATCTATAAGTCAACTTAATTTCTCTACAGATTAATCACTAATAATTGTTAACGGCAGTTGCTGTTATTTATAGTCAAAAGAAGTTAAAACTGTGTGTAACAACGTGAAAGATCACTTTTATTTTACATACTATATTAAGTGTGTGTTATGATAGTTACGTGTAGATAATAGTAGAGAGAATCACCACTAGAGTGAGTACGAAATAAGGTAGCTATACAAAAGATCTTTGCTGGTCACCAGAATATGAGTACTGTATAAAATATGCTGTCATAACAACAATAATCAACCATTTTAAAACTCGATTAAGCAAAATTAGCTTGACTAAAACAATAGTTGACGTTTTTTGTTCAAAATATAGCAGTAAAAGACACTTTTTATGTTAGTAGGGGCTTCGCCGAGTTGCAACTATAAGACTTATCTTATGACTGATGACTTACAGCCATTTGATTAACATGGCCGTAAGTCATAAGTCAGAATATCAGTCCTGTAAGTTGCACCTCTAAAAAGTCCCTATTGTGCAAGTTTCTTTTTTTGACTTGATTAACTTAAGTTTTCACTTTGAAAGCAGATGGTGTTTCTAAATAATAATAAAAAATTCAATATTAAATAATAAAAAAAAACATATGGTTAAGTAAGATAATGATATGTTATCGTAAAACCTGCTATCAAACACATGGAAAACCAAGATTAATCATTATTTACTCATTTATCCGATTTAGTAAGCAAATTCCAGCCGAATCGGCACAATTTTTTTTATATCCTTCTGACACACAACAATTCAAGATTAAAATTTTAGATTAGATAACAAATTGGAACAAAAGGGTCGCATTGACCAACTCGAATTACTTTATAACGAAAATGAGTTATTACTGCATTCTGGTCCTTCTCTTTTTTTCTACAGTACAATCCACTCCAAGAAGGTATCAAATTACCTTTCCTGGAGGAGACACTTTTTCTTATGCCAAATTGTATGGAACAATAGATCGACCACTGAGAGACTTCACTTTATGTCATTGGTCAAGACCAAATGCCAACGATGATCGTCGCGCAGCAGTTTTTTCTTACGCAACCGAAGAAAATACAAACACCATTTTAACTGTTATAAACCACAACAAAATAGGTATGGGTCTTATTCTATTTGAATTGAGTAATGTCATTAACAGTAATTCTATTCCAAAATAAATCAGAAGTTAAATTCGTAAAACATTTACCATACAGCAACGTAAAAACAAACATTGCAAATACTCATTGGATTCATATTTGTACCACTTGGTCCATAAACGAAAACAGTTGGCAGGTTTATCTGAACGGGAAAATGATCGGCTCTGGTAACTGGACTCCCAGAAACCAAGACCCCGTTAAACCTTTTGGAACAGCGATATTAGGTCAAGATCAAGACACCATTGGAGGAGGGTTTGACATTAAAGAATCACTTACGGGACAAATTAGTGAACTTCATCTGTGGGATTACGTTCTCACCCCGGATAAAAGTAAAACTCAATATTTCTTCAAATGTAAACGAAAATAAAATGTTTATTTTGTTTTTCCCCCACAGTACTGCTAGTAAGCAAATGCGAAAATCCAACCGAAGGAAACATTATAGCTTGGAATCTAGCAACTTGGGCTCTTTATAACGGGTCTAGAATATCCCTTGTCAATCTACCATGCGGTAACATTCAGAAACAAAGTGCATTAGTATCTCAACATGGATCGTAATACTTATGTGGATTGTGAATATGTTAATGAAGTCAAAGATTGAAAATACTGTTATCATAATTTTTTTTTGCTGATTTGAATGTCGCAATTTCCGTTAAAAGATAAAAAAATATTTATACGATAAGATAATTAAATAAATAAAAGTTACAACAGATCCAACAAAGTATTTTTCATTCCTTCTGGATTTCACTGCACAAACTCTACTTTAGAAATGAATTACTGGATCCTATTTTTCATTTGTTTCTCAGCAGTACAATGCAAATGCTCCAAAAAAACATATCAAATTATATTTCCTGGCGGCGAAACCTTTTCTTACGCTCAATTGTACGGTACGATTAATCGTCCATTAAACGACTTTACGTTGTGTCACTGGTCAAGGACGAATGCACACAACAAACCTGGAGTAGGTAACATATTCTCATATTGGTCGACTTTTACTGATAACGAGATTATAAGTTTCGTCGTGCATAATAAACGAGGTAATGTAATTGTAATGCGTCAAAATAATTATATGATAATTAAACTTGCATCTTTTCAGTTCACTTCACCAGATACACTGGAACAACCAATGTAGAAATAAACAATATTGTTGATACCGAATGGCTGCATACGTGCAGTACGTGGTCGATAATCGACAACAGGTGGCAGATTTTTGTCAATGGAGAAAGATATGGTTATGGAAACTGGTCAGCTCCAAATTATCCTATTCGACCGAACGGAGTAGTAGTTTTGGGGCAAGAACAAGATACTGCAGGGGGAAGCTTCGACATTAATGATGCACTGACGGGGCAAATAAGTGAGCTTCATCTGTGGGATTACATTCTCACTCCGCAAGAAAGTGAGGACTGAGGAAATGTATTGATTTATACCATATATAGTAACTTATTGTTGGTTTGTTTCGCAATAGTTCTCGAAGTGAATAAATGCAACCCTCAAGAATTTGGTAACGTTATAGACTGGAATAGAGAAACTTGGTCACTGTACAACGGCTCAAGAGTTTCATTTGTTCGTTTACCCTGCGGTCAACCACAATAATTTTAATTTTAATTTCAAATCTTGTGTTAGGCAATGAGACTGATTAAATCTTTAATTTTTTAAACTATTTGCATGGTTTTTCCTTATAATCAATCAAAATCACATTCATAGAACACAAACATGGAATCAAAAAACTTGAGCACTTTATAATGGGTCTAGAATATCCCCTGTTAATCTACCATGCGGTAACACTCAGCAACAAAGTGCATTAGTATCTCAACATGGATCGTAATATTTGTAAATTATAAATATGTTAATGAAGTCAAAGATTGAAAATACTGTTATCATAATTCTTTTTTGCTTGTTTAAATGTAGCAATTTCAGTCATATAAGATAACAAAATATTTATACGATAAAACAATTGAATAAATAAAAGATACCACACGAACTACACAAGCAATGACTTATTTTACAATACAAAGCCTCAAAAGAACGTACCAAATTATAGTTCCAGGCAGGCACAGAGGCCTTTTCTTGTGCTGAATTAATCGTCCACTAACACTACATAATATTTCGAGTGAGTCGAACAGTCACGAGTAATGGAATCCATGTAAACAGAATATCATGACTGACCCTACAGTCGTATTATCCGTTTGGTGAGGGGTAGAATATTACGATTATATGGAAAAATTTGAACTGCGCATTATCATGCACATGCCAGAGTTTCTGTCGATTGAATAAAAATTCAGAAATTGAAATTTCAAAAGAGTTAAAAATTAAACTGTCCAGTAGATGAGGTAAGATGTACGAGTGAGAGTCACTGCCCATGAGGAAATGTGCCCTGCTAACTAGCCACAAGCATTATAAAGATGTTTCATGATTACTCCTGATATGCCATAAGTCCAAGATATTGATACATTTTAAAATTTTATTACTCGATCACTGCAGCGTTCAATGTCATTTGACTTATCTATAAGTCAACTTAATTTTTCTACAGATTAATCACTAACAATTGTTTTCCGGCAGTTGATATTATTTATAGTTGAAAGAAGTTAAAACCATGTGTAACTTGAACATGAAAGATCACACTTTTCCTTTACATTATGTGATATGGATAATAGTACAAAAAATCACCACTAGCGTGAGGGTAAACAAAAGATCTTTGGTTAAATGGTTACCAGAATATGAGTATAAAATGTGATGTCATGACAACAATAATCAACCACTTTACAAGTCGAATGTCAGTCACAATAAGATTGACTGAACACAAGAGTTGACGGTTTTGTTAAAAATGTAGCAATAAAAGACAGTTTTTATGTTAGTAGGGACTTTACCGAAGTGAAAATTACAAGACTTATCTTATGACTGATGACTTATAGCCATTCAATTAACATGGATAAGTCATAAGAACAGTCCTATACGTTGCACCTTCGCAAAATCCCTATTCAGCAAGTTTTTTTTACTTAATTAACTTAACTTTTAACATTTAACGCAGCTGGTGTTTCTCAATATTAGCGAAAAATAAAATATTAAATAAAGAAAGCATCTGGTTAAGTAAGATATGTTATCGTGAGACCTGCCATATTTTCCATGTGTTTCCCCAAGATTAATCATTATTTACTCATTTATCCGGTCTAGTAAGCAAATTTCAGCCGAATCGGCACAATTTTTTTTATTTCCTTCTGACGCACTACAATCCAAGATTAAAATTTTAGATTAGATAAGAAATTAGAATAAAAAGTCGCATTCAACAACTCGAATTACTGTATAACGAAAATGAGTTATAACTGCATTCTGGTCCTTCTTTTTCTTTCCACTGTACAATCCACTCCAAGAAGGTATCAAATTACCTTTCCTGGAGGAGACACTCTTTCTTATGCCAAATTGTATGGAACAATAGATCGACCACTGAGAGACTTCACTTTATGTCATTGGTCAAGAACAAATGACGAAGATGATCGTACAGAAGGAGTTTTTTCATATGCAACTGAAGGAGTTGACAACTCTATTCATACTCTTATAAACCACAAAAAAATAAGTATGTATCTAATGCTATGTTCACACTGACTCGAACCACTTTTGGACATAGTAGTAATTGATGGCTCATGTCTGGTAAAATTGCAACATACACAATAAAATCAAGGCAAAGAAGGCATATTTGAGATTTGTGACGTCAAGTCTCGTCATATTTGAATCATCTTTCTAGATAATCTGCACTTTGAAAATCATTATTAGTGTTCACACATGAATCACTTTTCTACATTTTCAAAAAATAGCAAATCTTCGACAATTTAAAATTATACAAGTCTTTTCTATTTCAAATGTCTCCTTTGCCTTGATTTTTTAATTGTGTAAGTTTGCATCTTGTCAGACATAAGCAATTAATCACGACTTTCTCCAACAGTTATTCAATCAAGTGTGAACACAGCATTAAAGAATTTGAATTCAGTAATTCTATACCAAAATAAAATATTAGCTGTTTATTTCCATACATTTACACACCGCGGCGAAGGCGATGCAAAAACAGATGTTGCAAATATTGATTGGATTCATATTTGTGCCACTTGGTCTATAAAAAGAAACAATTGGCAGGTTTATCTCAATGGGGAAAGGATCGGCTTTGGCAACTGGACTCTCGGAAAAAAAGAGCCCGTTAAACCTTTTGGAGTAGCGATATTAGGTCAAGACCAAGACACCGTTAAAGGAGGGTTTGACATTCACCAATCACTTACTGGACAAATTAGTGAACTTCATCTGTGGGATTACGTTCTCACCCCGCATAAAAGTAAATCACTCAAAATTTCTTCACATATACAATAGAAATAATTTTTTTAAATTTTATTATTTATTTTTCCGATAGTATTGCAAGTAAGCAAATGCAAAGACCTATCAGAAGG
>JAQFZO010001942.1:0-13726 GCA_034695885.1 Geophilus flavus
ACGAAAACCTTTCCCTTTAAAATAAAGAAAAAAGCACACCTATTCCGTCTTAAAACCTATTTCTAGTTATTAAGACTTGCTGGTGTGTGCAAAATCAAATTATTTCATTTATTTTAAAATAAATTTATAATTTATTGATATAAATACGTGAAAGAGACAAAAAATTTGATTTAACTTAAGCGATATTAATAATTTTATTTCTTATTTAGTGTAGCCAAGGAGTACGTGAGGCTATTAAAGTACGCCGATTCACTTTACCGGTGCAAATGTCTGAAAAAGGCGGCTTTGGGAAGGTGAATTGATTTTATTTATATAATTGCGTTGAAATGATTTTATTTTTTATGAATATACAGGATGGTGACCATAATGCGACGTCAAAATCAGTCGCTGCAATATCTGGAGCAAGTGCGCCAACATCTTTCGCGTCTACCGTCAATCGATCCCAATACAAGAACAATTCTTATTTGTGGTTTTCCCAACGTTGGAAAATCCAGTTTTATAAACAAAGTAATTAGAAATGAAGAGTGAGAAATGTTTTTGAGCAATCAAAGTTATTCAAAATCATGAAAAACTTGATTTGTTCGTTTGTATATTCGATGTACAGGATGATAAGTAGATCCAACTCTTATTAAAAGTGACGAAACATATCTAAAGAGCTTTTTAACCGTCTGATGCATCAAAAAATTAAAATTATTTTATTATTTCTGAAAAAACTTTGCAATTTTGTAATAACCAGTTTTTTTTAACAGATTACACGAGCTGATGTCGAAGTTCAACCATACGCATTCACAACTAAATCCTTATTTGTGGGCCACATGGATTACAAGTTTTTGAGATGGCAGGTAATTATGAAATTTATGAAATATTATTTCCTAGCTCGAAAAACTTTTTCTCTAGGTAGTCGACACACCTGGTATTTTGGATCATCCTCTCGAAGACAGAAACATTATTGAAATGCAAGCCATAACAGCTTTGGCCCATCTTCGAGCTGCGGTTTTGTACGTCATAGACATTTCCGAGCAGTGTGGACGAGCAATCGACGAACAGATCGCTCTGTTCAACAGCATTTCACCACTGTTTGGAAACAAACCGATTCTAATTGCATTGAACAAAATCGACGTTGTGAAACTCGACGATTTAACACCCGAGCGCAAAGAACTGTTGAACCAACTGAAGGAGAAGAATCCAAATGTTAGTCTCTTACCCATGAGCACACTGACCGAAGAGGGAGTCATGAATGTTAGACAAGAGGTAATTGATGAAATATTTGTTGAATAATTAAATTAATTAAACGCACACATGATGAAAACGGGATCCAACTCTTATGATACAGTGACGAATTATTCCTCACGAGCTTTTTAACCGTCTGATGCTTTTAATGACATTTTTATAAAAAAAAAAAAAAAAAAAAAATTGCGAGATAATAAATAATAGCAAATTATTCATCGATTTTTTTTTTTTTTTAATAGAAATATGAAAATTTAGAGAAGGATGAACAGAAGCGTGATGCATGTGGTTATTACGATCACTACGAAAGTGAGGATGATGACGAAACGAAAGAAAAACGGCAAATTGCTGGAAGGTACGAATCGAATCTTTAAGAAATGGGATTTATTTTTAATAATTATTTTATTTTTTAGAATTCGTGAGAAGAAAAAACTGATTGCACTCGAATCGCGATTGAAGAACACCCCGAAACCACGTTTGCCACGCTCTGCTGTAAGAGGTCGCAGCGCAAGTAGACTCAGGGTGGAAATGGAGGACTTGGGAGTCGATATGTCGACAACTAAAAACGTAATTGACACTTTACACTTAATTGAGGAAATTCTTGAAACATATTATTACCTCGAATGTTATACCTGATGATTTGACTAACGCGTAGAAACAATCCAACGCTGAACAAATATGTTTAATGATGTTGGTTGAAATCTGAGTGTTTTTTAAATTCCATTTTTATATTTATAAATTTTTCATTACACCAAATATTAAAAATTCACAAATTTTTTCTTCCAAGGCTAACTTCACAAGAAGTGTATCAAGAAGTAGAAGTCTCGTTCCACTCAAGAGGAAACGCGAAGATTCAACCGGTCGTGTCAGAAGCAGCTCTAAAGTACCCAGAGATCAATCTGGCGTTCGCGATGTTGCAGTAAGAACTTTAAAAAAAAAATAATAATAATTATGTGGAAACAGATAATTAACGTAATTTTATTTATTTCTAGACACAACGCAAGGTTAAGAAAATGGCTAAGAAGTCTCAAATACCGATGAATCGCAACGCAAGGAAGGGAGAAGGCGACAGAAAGATTGTCGACTTGAAACCCAAACACTTGTACGCTGGTAAACGAAAAATGGGTAAAACAGGTCGTCGATAGATATCTATTTATTTAATAAATGTAATTAACACTACATACAAGACATCCAAAAAATATTTTTTGGTAAATAAAAGAATCATTTAAACAAAGATACATTCGTCTTGACTTGTTTATTACGGGTGTTCAAATTTAGGTTAGGTTAGGTAGTTAATTTTAGGTTATGTTTTTCGGTAGTTGAAGTAGATGAACCGCCTTCAACGGTAGTGTCAGTCGCCTAATAAAATACAAACGAAAAATTAACTCATGAAATTTTAATTTTTATAAGAAAAAGTCAAATCTTACCTTATCCTTTCCTTCCGTGGTCGACTCTATGGTCTTGTCTCCTTCTTTAAACGGAACCGATCCCATTACCTAAACAAACAAAAATTCACGATGATCAAATGATTAAAATCATTGTGTTGATCTTGTTGATTGAGGCGCTTACTTGGACCGAAAGGATTCCGACTACTAAGAGAAGAGCGAGAAACTTGGCTGCCTGCATATTGAGTTGTGTTGTGCTTTGACGAGGTCTAGTGTAAGTGAAGAAAGGTGAGAAGAGGAATTGTATTTATGCTAATTCTCGAGACGTGGATGATGAAATGTAGAAATGGAAATTTCCAAACAGCCGTGTAATTGCGGCAAACCTTGACATTACGTTTTGTCAGTAAACTGTCGATAATTGCTCTTCATTATAATTTTTAGTTTTACGATTGTGTTTTTCTATGCAATTTTTATTGTGGCGTGCAATATTGCCTCGAGTTTTTGCATCAGCGAATGGAAAAGGAGAAAGGGGTCACTTAGTCATCATTGGGACAGGACAGACGAATGTCGTTACAGGTATTTCTGTAATTTTTATTAGGAAAAACCTGTTTTTATTTCGAAATGATTGAATCTTTGCAGACAATTAAAGTTATGGATGAAAGATTGGAGTAAATGTCTTGATAATGGGTGTACAGGACAATTTTAGAATAATTGTTCATATTTTAAAAGCTATTAAATTTTTTATTTTTTTCGTCATACAAATCCGTTTTAAGGTCTACAAGTATAATATGCGAGTCAAAATATTATAAAACTGGAAATTTTGTTTATTGTTTTAACATTTAAATTTTAATTACTACATAAAACCATGTGTTATGAAAATAGATGACTTGTAGTGTCGTCATAAATGCTAGAAAATCGTGTCCTAATTACGAGAAGTTACACAAATGGAGGCGTTGAGTGACATTTTTTCATTATTTTCTTCCACCCGAATGTGTGAAATGAAAATAAAGGCAGTTTTGTTTACAAAAATTACCATCAGTTAAAATTAGGAAACCTTGAGCGCATAACAAATAGCCTTGAACATCGACTCACGTGTCGTAAAAGTACCAACACCGTCGGTGCTAAGATGGAATTTCACTACGAGTTACATGATGCAAAACAAAAATGATTCAACTAATTGTCCAAAAGAAGACATTTGTCAGTCAATTACATTATTCAGACGTCCTGTTAATTAAAATTGGAAAATCAAAATTAAAATGATATTTTTAATTTATTTATGGCTTCAATGCAGTGCGACATGATTACATAAAAATTGCCACTGGGGATATATGTAAAATAAATGCTCTACATCGACATTTGCCAATTATAGTGTGTTTACATCGAGGTAGCAATTAATGAGTGCATATCTATTACATAAACATTTCAAACCAAGAAGCAAATAAAAGCAAAATCGAAACGTAATTTCGACTCATTGCTCTTCGAAAAGTTCTACTTTGGCCACGATGCTTATCATTTTAGTAAGCAACTGCGTTTTATTACCCCCTCTTCCATTACAAACTAATTTTGTTTTATTGTTATAGTTTTGCAGTTTGCTAGTTGTTGTTTCTTGCAGTCCAATCGATTCTACAACGACTGAACCACCGAATAATGATGATAAGACGGAATTACCCATTTCTCAAAATGAAAACAAAGACGAGGGCCCGTTGATGCCTTTAATGATCAAAGCAATGCCACTCTTTCCTTTTCAATCTGGGAGGTACTATTTGCCAAATAGAGATGGTGAGTAATGAAAATTGAGCCAAAAAAAAAGTCCAAAAAAATTAGATTAGATTAGATTTGATACTCAATTAGCTGTCATCATGTTTTCATGCATGTTTTATTAATGGAGAGCGTGTGCAAATTTAAATTCCAGTCAGTCACACACACAAAAAAAAATTGGTATTACATAAGGTCTATTTTTATTATTATTATATCAGACTTTCAGCATCCTCCAGAAATGGTACAACAACCACATGTTGGAGAAAAGGATTCTACTACTGAAACTAAAGTAAATTTCTACCCACCACAAAATATGAAGTCATCAGCAAATGTCGATGAGAACATAATCGAGGGAACAGAACCCAGAGTGATGCCTGGCATGTATGTTAGACCAGTTGGTCCAGCTGACATCTGGTAAATAATAAATGTTCTTTTTGTTTACTTGTACATTTCCTTGTTTTTTGTTATAATGTAACCTAAAAGTAGTTGCTATCTACATTAAATAAAAGTTTGCAATTTTAATGCCATCTATTGACTGTTTGAATCATTTATAAACTTGATCGAGACTTGTTTTTCATAACAATTTTTCATAAGTTTTATTTCAATTTTAAAAAGGTCATTTATAAGGAATTATAATGAATTTTTTGTATAATAAATAACATCTATACACAAGATTGTGAACGCGAATTTTGGCATATCAAATTGAATCAGTGCAATTTTTCTTTAATTTTAACGAACAAGATACGGTACAGGTTAAAATCTATTTTTACAAATTAATAAATTATAACTTAAAAAAAAATAGTGCTTGACCGATTAGTTATTTGGTCCGTTATTGTACTGATAATTGGTGTCGAATTCCACGTTGAAAGGCTGAAATATATTTCAAAAGCATATTTTTGTCGCTATTATTAATTAATTAATTAATTAATGAGATTGTGACTTATAATGAATCAAATGATTTGTTTAAAATCGTTTTTTTTTCTTTTCACTTAATAAAAATGCATAGTACTATCATAAATGTGGAATTTAAGAAAAATTATTGTATTTTATAAATACCGTACAATAAAAGTATGACTCTCTTATAAGGACTTTAAAAGAACGATTTCCTAAAATTTTCATTTTTCTATTGAATTTAAAAAGCTCCAATTATGGTTTTTTCGAGTATGAAATTCCCGAAAGTAAATACGTAATCCGTTCGAATGTACTTGACTGCAAACATGTTTCAGATAAAACGTTATGCTAAAAATAAAATATAGAAGAAAAAAAATAAAATAATTAATAAGTGTATAAAGGAAAAGCCCAACACGTGAAGTCAGTAAATAACAAAAACCTGGGTTTTCCTTCTGTGGGATGACTTGTTTTCGAACCATATGACCCCGAAACGAAGCTTGTATTTTAGTAGCTGCCTTCTCTACATTGGGATCATCCAAATCGATGTCTATTTCTTCTTCTTCCTCAGTCTGGGAATTAAAATCAATTATTTAAATTTCACTTTAAAATTTATTTTCCTCAAAGTTTTGTGGTTTTTACCTTCGTGACAGTATTTGTGGAAGTTTGTTGGTCTTTTTCCTTCATCATATCCTTGCGAACCTTATGACCCCTGAAAGAAGCTTGAATTTTTGCTGCTGCTTGATTCACTTCAGGATCGTCTGGATCAATTTCATCGTCAAGGGGCGTTTCAGCCTGTCGTAATAAACAATTTCTTTTTCTTGTTTATGTTTACTTTTTTGTTTTATTTTGTTTATATTACTTTGCCTGATGCTTGCATATCTGCTGGTATTGATTGTGGTATTTGACTTTCGGGTAATGCTGTTTGAGTTTCGTTTTTCTCAATTTCGTTCACTACCTCTGTTTCTACTTGATTTATTTCAGGAATATTTGTGTCGGTGGGTTCAGTGGAATCGATTTGATCTGGAATAAAAATACATGAGGTTTTTTTTTTTGTTTTCTTTTGTAACTATATAAAGAACGTATTTTCCCTTATAAAAAATTTTTGATTATATTTTGGTCTTTTATTTTGGTCATTTCATCAATTTTGCTCTTAAAGTGATGAAAATTATCTTAAAAAATATCAAAAAATGTCTAAAAGTATATAATATAGGAATAAAAACAATAAAAAATATTAATGTTAGCAACTTGTTATTATAAAAGAACCAAACTATTAAAAAATGACTGAGAAATTATCAAAAAATGATCAATTATCTTTGTAAGGGTTATCTAAGGTACAAAATTGAATTACTACGTCATAAATTCAGTACGTCTGTTTCCCACACTAGAAATTTAACTTTTATTGTATAGGGAAGATATCCGCTTGAAAACAACAAGACAAATAGAAAAAAAGAAAACAAAAGAGAGAATACATAAAAGAGGAAATAGTTTATCATCACATTCATTAAATTCCTGGCAAAATAGCAATAGATCGACCTACGCACCTCTGCGTACACACCTAGTGCCATGTCATCTAACATTACATTGTCACGAAAATATCTTTTGTAAAACAACCATTTTATGACTTGCGGCGCCATCAAAACCACGAGATTTTCGATGTTACCATCAATTTAATTGATTAATTCTGTTATGGCACAATAGAGTTACTTCTTTGCTTGACATAATCTAATTTCTAATCTCCGTGTAATTAAATAATGGCTTATTTTATAAAAAAAAATTCCTTAATCTTCATTCCTTCTTATATAAAAATTAAAAAAACGCAAAAAATAATTGAATTGAATCAATAAAAGTCATTCTGTACGATATCCAGTGCACTTAAAAACAAAAATAAACAATTCCTGAATAAATAAGATCAATGTTTGAAAAGAAATGGGAAATAGGGAGAAAAAAGTTATTAAAGTATAATAAGCTCGAACCAAACTGTACACTTATAAACCTTTAAGTTTTTCATTCTTTCTTCATTTTTCTTTCAAACACGTAAACCCACTAATTAATTTATAGACAGCTTGTTAAATTCACATGAAAGCCATAGCAGCAAAGCAAAATTCGAGTCTCGGATGGGAGGAAACAACCCCATTTAAAATTTGGCCATTCCCATCTCAAGATTATGTTTTGAGTAAACACTCTTTTTTCTTTTAATACCATTATAATAGCGCTTTGTCATTCTCATTCCTCGATAATTTTTTCCCGTATAAATCGCCAAGACATTTCAGTCTATTTACCAACGAACCCCATCTTCCCCTTATTTTAATCGGAATAGTCGGTGTACAAAATGGAGAAAGAAACGATGTGTGTAATAAAATCGATATATATGTTCACAAAATGGGCAGATCGGGGAAATAAATTGATGCCAGAAATAAAAGCATAACCGCTCGTGTGTATTCTTTCCTTGTTTTTTTTTTTCTGACGAATTAAAGGGCATAGTATCAGCGCAGGTGGTATTAATGGCGGTGATAACGTAAAGCAGACGTGGTCTTATTCGAACTGAAAAAAAAATTCAATTCGTTCGAAGCAAAACAACAAGTTTCTATATTTGCTCCATCTCTAACAAGTAAACAACAAACAGTGATGCGCTTAAACCCGCTTTATATATTTTTCATAAACCACATATATCAATAATTAAGCGTTTAATCTATTTTCGAGGTGTATACAAACATAAAAAAAGAAAAAACGAGATTAACTGGGAGCTGTGAGGGGAAGCGAACCAACCTGCAAATCGAAGGGATAAAATCGTTTCGAAAGATGTTCGATTTTGTTCGTCTTGTCCTCAGTCTCAGTTCGTCGAGCACAACACAGACTGCTCAGCTTCCAGGAGCATTTGTTCACTCCTTTTACCATCAGCGCCAAATGACGGATGATGTAGGAAACTCGATGCTCTTAAAGTGGTTCAAGGAAACGGGCCTTTTACTTCGTATTGATTGCAAGAAGGTGTAAAAGAAAAACTCTGGGGAACCACCCGCAATAACGTTGTATGACTCCCGTTATAATTAAACGATCCCCCAGCTTTATGCACACTATGCACAACACCGAGCCGTCTAATTAAGGGAATTAATTGGGTTTCACGTTGTCAAATATGTTAGACACATGAATGAGCACTACACTTTTACTATTAATAATAATTTTAATTCACTTGTTTGCCGACATACAGCACACACAATTATCGATTTTACTTGGGCACGGGGTTTGGTGTCTCACACCCATTAACCAAAATAAAGGGCAAGAGTCAATTACATACAAAGCTTTGCAAAGAATAAAAAGTACTTTTTCCGTGCCCCCTGATTAGATATTCCCAGATAACCTCGAGAAATTCAGTCTTCAATTGCTCGGCGGTAATGGCAACAAACGAGTTAATTAAATATTAAGCTACAACGTCTATGAAAGTAGTATATTACGTGAGTATATGGCTGTAAAAGGCAGGAAAAGTTATTGCATGACCCATTCCTGTACTATACTATAAAATATCTGAAAATGTGGCGCAAATGTGTTCATGTATTGAATAAAAATTGGATAAATTACGGCTTTCCGTTGTTCATTGAGGTTGCATGCGGTGAAGTAAGCAAACCACTTGTCAACCGTACGTAACGATTTTTCGAAGCTTATTAACGAGATATTGAGCTGCCCCTTTTTGCTTTGCTGCCGAACAATGGTGATAAAAATAAAATCTTCGATGATAGATATCTCTCGCTAATTTCAACGGAACCCGAACTACCTATTGATTACGGAATAAGTCGACCGCACATTCTTAATCCATTTAATGCTCGTATACGCACTGTATCACATGTCTGGAGCTTTATTTCACTCATCCCATAATTCCTGTGGTAAATGTTTTTCTATTTTAGGTGTGCCATAGAATTAGTTGGATCTTTTATGGTATTGTTCGACATTTTTCCCAGGAAAAAAAAATATTTTGGATGACTTTTAGAATTCTTTCGAGTGTAATTGACATTTTTTTTTATTACAGAAGTTTGACTAACTTTCGGATCGATGTGCGCGAGGAAACGTTATTTTTAGAGTTCAATATTGTCAATCACAATTTTTTTTCCACGGATGATGGGATGATTCAACTAAACCGGAAAACAATTATAAAAAAAAGTAGGAAGAAAAATTTGATTTACTTTTAACATTTAATCCAAACAGATGAAGAAAAATTATGATTTATCACTGCCACAGAAGGAAGGAAGGAAGTAATTGATAAAGGGTGCCATTTCTATCATTTCTCATACGTGTAAGGTGCACAGAATCGATCGCGGCCCTATAAATACTATTCAGGCCTCATTTAATTGGAATTCAGCGGAATATGCAGCAGGCGAACGACCTGTCGACCTTTTGCAATCGTGATTCGCCACCATTTACGCTTCTCACAACCACACAATCAAATCATGTTACTGACCTTAATACACCGAATGCGCTAACAACTTTAAAATTTCATTTAAAAACCGAGAGAAAGAGAGAGAGAGGTGAAAAAATCTTTAAAAAAGGAAAAAAGAAAACCCTTTTCCTTAAAAGCGACCGAAATCTCGGTAAAACATGCAAGGGAAAAAAAAAAGGAGCGGCAAATAGTTTCTCCAACAAGATTTGGGGTTTTGATCGATAGCGCTAAAGCAGCGAAGCACGAAACCTGATGCACTCTTACCTGGAGAGTTGTGTACGGGTATAATAGAATCCTTTTCTGAAACTGCTAAATTTTGACTTTTACTTTCACCGTTGTTTTCTGCCGAGCTGTGCCTGGTCGAGTGAGTGGAATTAGTTTGGTTTTTTTTATTCTTCTCACTACCATCTTTGCTCACGTTGCATCCCATTTTGTTCACCTTAATCAAATTGAAAAAGAAGCAATCAAATAAATCTAGATAAATGCTTACAACTTCAATCTAGGAAATTGTTTTTTTTTTTTTTTAAATTTGGCGAATCCATATCATATTGCCATCATCAATTTAATCTCAGTTGAAAAAAAAAATTATTGTAAAAGAGAAATCATTGATTGGTAAAAAAGAAAAAAAATATGTCACTTTTAAATGACATTCCCACAAAATCAATCACACGCGACCTTTAGACCATCGAATCAAAGCGTCAAAAGTATGTAGAGAGAGAAAAAAAAATCGGAGAAAGGGAAGAGGAAAAAAGGGAGGGGCCGAATAGCAGTTCTTCAAATTTAAATTATTGTGCTGTAGTTGGCACGGACGGATGATAACGGATTAATTATTTAAATATTTTCGTTACCTGGCACGTGATTTGAACTCCACGTGAAGAAACAGGAAGAGAAAACAAGTCAGTTCGCATCCCCAGAGATGAGTTCTAAGTCCAGTGACAGCTAGCAGACAATAACTGGACTAAAGAGCATGATCCCGTGACGTCACATTTATCTAGTACTTTACGCAATCGGGTAACTGCAGCTGCGAAGTTGTGCCGGGCGGGGTCGGCAAACGGAAACACCATTAGCCAAATGAGTGCATCTTCCGAATAAGCGCGTGCACACGAACATGAATTAAAGTTGAAACTGCTCGAATACCGCGAAATATTTTTGCAGATGTTGTAAAGTAAGGTAATCGATGCAATTGCAAATCGATTACTTTATCCCTCTTGTCCAATCAAATGGGTATAACCAAAGCTCCGCCTGCGGGCGGCTTTGCTGCAAACAATTACGTAAGTGATTGTAAACCAAGGCTATTTACATTTCTGTGTACCGTGTACGATTCTGTTTAGAGCAAAAAATTTGGTTCAATAAATCCCTTCTGGCTATTAGGTGAACAAAAGTTGCCTGATTGCGCATAAGTTATGTAATTGCAATGCATATTTCCAAAGTATAATGCCGGTATAAAAATCAATAGCGTTTTTGTTTGCATGAGGTGACATAAAACGAGGACACGTAACGACAGACGGGAACACACAATAATTTTTAGACAGTGCAATTTTTGCATTTATAATAGTTTCCATGAATATTTATGAAAATAGTAATGTGGTGTTTAATGTCATCTAACGTTTTAATTTATAAAATTACATTAAATTCGCTCTCTTGAAAATCTGGGTTTATTAAATCATGCGCCGAATTAGAAATTTTAATTGAAACTGATAATTTAGTAGACCATTAAAAATACGCATAATGAAAAGAATAAAAATGAGACGTAAAATTCCATATATTTATTATAAAACTCGAAAAAGAATTTAACGCTCCGTGTCGTAATACCGTGTAATTTTACACGTGTTTAATTTAATATCTCTCCACACGTCTATAAATCGTCTGCTTTTCTTATTTTTATCAGCCGGCACTGCGCTTCCCACAGATAATTTATATTCAGTTTCATTCTGTCAGTAGTGAAACTTATCGACTGTTTTTCCAGGGTGCTGTCGATTTTCTCGTTTTTAATTCTGGCATCATCATCATGGCCGATTCTCCTTCACGAGTGTACGTTAAATTTCCAGACTACGTGCGCAGTTTAACGGTGCACACAGGGAATATTATACACTGGAACGAACTCAAGCGTAAGACTTCACAATCGGCCACAGACGAGGTTAATTCAATTATTTTTAAATCCCTCATTGAATTTTATGTTTCAAAAATTTCCATTTACTTGCAGCTCGTCGAAACTTTGGGTGAAACACTATCGACATGGAGTCGAAATTATGATCCAGAGCAGTACATAGTGAGAAATTTTCTAATTTATAAAAGTACCGTGTCGCTGAGTATTTTGTGACGGGCAAAATAAAAAAAAAGTTGTAAAGATAAATTTAATCAGGCTACAGGTGTTTAATCTAATTTTCATTTAATGTTATGTAATAAATACGGTATCACGGTAATAATGATGATGACTTGCAAAATTTCTTAAATAAATATTTATTTTCCTAGGGTCTTACGAATATCGATTGCATTAACCACAAATATGACGATCCAGTTGATAAACAAATGCGAAAAGATCTCAAGGTTACAGGTATTGAATTTTGTTGTTTTAAATTACATTCCGACGAATATAAATTTCCTCTTTGTTTATTTACAGCGAAAATATTGCTTTGTCAACTCGATCCCGAAGGGCTGAACGAGGCAGTGACTAAAGGTGACTGCTGTCATTTATTTAAAATATTAATTAGTCATTTAATAATGTTTGTAACTTTATATTTCTGGTAGTATTGCAGGAGCTTCGTGTTGACTTTTTGGAATCAGTTATAGTTTCGTTCCCATCGCCGTCGAATGAACCGTTGGAATTGAATCACATCAAACCATTATGGAATGTTCTAGAAAAATATATCGATTCCGGGCAAATTGTCACGATCGGTGTCTCCGATATGGACACCGAACTCCTGACTGCGCTTTATGCGTGGGCAACGGTAAATGTCTACGAATTTAAATTATTTCTTTATTGAGCCAAATGTCTGATTCTTTTGTAAAAATTTGTTGATTATTTTTATTTTATTTTGTAGATCAAACCGAGTATCAACCAAGTTAATTTGGCTTCATGTTGTGTGATGCCACAGGAAATGACTGCGTTTGCTAAGGATAATGATATTCAACTACTTACACATAATGATCCAAAGGGTAAAGTCGATAATTGGCACAGTAGATCCTCGGATTATCCGAAAATGCTGATTCATGGTGTGAAAGAAACACAAAATTCAAAAAGAAAATGAAAATTAACAGATGATCGTTATTTGTACAACTCAAATTACTAATGAAGACGATCAAACTGTTAACTGGTGGCATAAAACGATGGATAAGACAGCCGAAAGCAAATTATGAACATCTTAATACCTTAGCGGCGGGTTACTTTGATCATTTTGTGGTCAAAATTTGCTATAACTTCGTGAAAAACACGGCTAGACTCGTGATTTTTTTTTTAAAGTTGAGTCTTGACCTGTAGTTTCCGCCTCAAAAAATGAAAAAAAAATTAATTATATGCCTTACTGATATTTAAAAAAAAATTCTATATGATCAAAGTTGGTAATGAGGGTGGGAAAATGTTGGCCAGTTATTTAAAAAAAATTTATTAGTCATATCAGATGCATTTTGGAATTGTCTAAATAATATTTTAAAATTTTTTAAATATTAAAAAATAAATAATTAATAATTGGGTGATCAAAGTTCATCTTCAGATCAAAGTAACCCACCCTTTCGGTAGTTTAAATAGTCGCTTTTTGCCACCAGATTTAACTGACTGTTCGTCTGCTTACTCTGCACTAGTAATTTGTGTCACGTAAAATGTGATGGTCATTTATTTTTCATTAATTTTTTTTATAAAGTCAAATTTCACTCTGAAAGGAGCTGTGTCGGATAACCGATGCTCTACTGTATCGTTAAAGTTTATAATTTAATTTACACTTGGTTAAATTACAGATATATTACCCTTAGATGTGTGTAGTAGGATTTTACGGACAAGCGGTTGTTTTTTGGATTCGGAAGCGTGGGCGCCTTTGTGGATTTG
>JAQFZO010001943.1:0-13716 GCA_034695885.1 Geophilus flavus
TTTTGTTGTTTTTTTGTTTAGTGTTTAGTGGGAATAGTTCCTTACCCTGTTGAATGTATGGAGAATTTAATGGAGCGATTCAGACGTGATTGCGCGCGCTCACTGCTGTGTTCCTCTTTCTTCTGCTGATGCGAGCGAACTGATGCTGGCACACCGCCCACAGCTCCCAACATGCAATACGAATTGGTTGCTAGGTGATGGAGGTAACTTGTTGATTGTTGGATACTTGGAAGAGAATGTGGAGATTTTATTTTTTGGGATTAAATTTGCGGTTGAGTTGAAGTTTGGGAACTTTTTTTGGAAAAATATTGAAGAAAAAATGTAAAATGTTGTTTTCGTGGAAATATTATGCTGGATTAGGTGCAAGAATGGGGTTCAGTGGGTTTTTAGTGGAGTTTGAGCATTGTTTGAGTTTTATAGGTTTTTTTATTGTTGGGAAATATGGATATGTATTGTGCTGCTTATTGTTGGGTTTTAGGATACTTTTCAGCTTACTGTATAGTGGTTTGTTATTGGTTAGTATTGTTTATTGATTTAGTTGATATTTGAAGTGTTTATTGCTATTGCTATGCTATTGTTTTTGGATTTTACTTGTTTAAAAGTTAAAAAACACTAACACTTTCATAATGTTTACATGTCATGTCATAAATAATTTGGATTTGTTGAAGATTATCTTATTTTGTTAATTGTTGAGTATTGTTGCTTATAGCTGTTTTACAGAATAATCCTCAAATAAATTCATCATGTAAACATTATTTATGTGATAGAAATGTTATTTCAATGTTTTATTGTTTCCTGGGTAGTGGATGAAACAATTAAAAGATATCACTGTAGAAGATTGTTGAGATTTTCTTTAGAAGATATTGGATTTTTTAATGAGTTCAAATTGTTTCAGTTACTGCATAGTTTGGTTAGTACTTCAGTGTCATTGTTGTACTCTTCAAAAGATTAACAATTGCAACTGTAACAATTGCACATCTTTAGTCTCTTTAGACATTATTGGACATCTTTAGCCTCTTACTAGTTGAGTATCTTTAGTCTCTCATTAGTCATTGTTGGACATCTTTAGTCTCTCAATAGTCATTGTTGGACATCTTTAGTCTCTCAATAGTCATTGTTGGACATCTTAGTTTGTCATTGTTGATTGTCTTAAGTCTGTCATTGTTGAACATCTTAAGTTTATCATTGTTGAATATCTTTAATCTCATTGTTGAACATCTTTAATCTCATTGTTGAACATCTTTAATCTCATTGTTGAACATCTTTAATCTCATTGTTGAACATCTTTAATCCCATTGTTGAACATTTTTACAATCTCATTATTGAACATCTTTAGTCTCATTGTTGATCATCTTCAATCTCCCATTTGAAGAACATCTTAAACCTTCTATTGTTAACAATTAGTCTTTCATTGCTAGATTTTTAAATTATTAAATTTTTGGAAATTAATTGTTGATTTTCCATTGGGCAACTACATGATGCCTAAACCTGTAACAAAAACACTAATGAATATGTATACACTACAGCATAATAAAGAAATTAATCACATTTACTGTACAGTATCCATCACATCAGTTAAATCATTGCAATCTAGTAATTTAATCATTGTCAAGCTACATTTCACTTTGTTCATGAAATGGTTGGAAACCACTCTTTAAAGTACCATAATGGAATTTAATATTTAATGTCTTGTGTGGGCATTTTCAAGAATAGATAGGACAATAATAGAAAGTTACATTTCCATTGCAATCTGTTAAACCTCAAACCCATTGTTTCCTAAATGCAAAGCAAAGATAAATCTGCCACTTGTTAAAAAATTTAAAATCTTATTCAACTGTTGACACCTTGTTGTCCTTGGAAAAAAAAATCCATAATAACCATGGCAACAAACAATAGTGTGCTCCCATTCAAAAGGCATTTAAATTGTTGACAATTTGCATTATTGTTGGAATGCTGTGGTCTGTGAGTTTAAAGATCAAATATTTAGGCTTACATCAGTAACCATGGTGTGCTGGATTTGAGTGAAGAGTGTTTTATCCAGAGGGCAATCATTTGAGGCTAATTTGCACTTAGTTAACTAAATTGGATTAAAGTAAGGTTTTAATAGCCTGTCTGCAAGTTTCTAGATTATGTAATAGTAATCAAAGGTCAAGAACAATCTGGATGTTGAGAGACTGCCACATGGCTGCATGATTAAAAGAAAATTAAGATTGATGATAGGTTGCTACTGTATATGACTGTTTGGCACAGGATGAGACTTGTTTGAGATGAGATTTGAATTTTCAGATGCCAATCAGGGAAAAAATTGGCTTCAGTTTTGTATATTGTTCATATTGAAATGTCGAAGTATGCACTGTCAAAATACATCAACAAATTGAATTGCTGAATGATGCGTCCATGATGATTAACTACATCACATGACATTGTGGAGCACTACAAGTTTAAAGGAGTGCAGAGAATTGCCATCCAGCCAATGGGAATTTAGTTACATTCTCGTTGAAAAGACTTTACATCGTTCTTTGTGTATTCATAGTAATCATCATGTGGTTCAAATATCTGATGATATTTAATTTATTCTGTTTATTCTGATTTTGTTTAAGCTATTCTATAATTTGGAATCATTTCTGGTTTTAGTAATGCCTTTATTAGTGTAATGTTTTGTCACTAGGCAGCGCCACATGTTTTTTTTATAGGGTTTGATGTAAGATGGTGTTCAGCAGTAGTTGAAGAAAGCTTCTGGTGTTTTTATTACCTTGGTCTGGATTATTTAACTATTGGCATCCAATTTCCATCTTCAACAGGCGCAGTTGGACAAGAAATTTTTCTGGAGAGAAATTCTTTTTTTCTCTTTTTGACAAACTTTGTTTCATGTCCATCTGAAAATTAGTTTAGGAGTTACAGATGGTTGTTTGAACTTATACCTGTTTTTCCTCACTGATTCAATGCTGTATCCATTACAACTTGGAAAAGTTTTAATGGATGAATAGATCAAAATAACTGCAGGGCAATGAGATAAGCATGAATGCTCAATGCCAAGATGATTATAAGCAGTAATCAAGGCAAATGGGGGGAATACAAAACACTGATTCTATATTTTTGCCACCAAAATCAGGTGATTCTAAATTAATGACTCCTGAGTGGTTTTTCAAATGTACTTTTCTCAGGTTCTATTTATGTTTTTTCAGTCTTTTTTCTTTTAAAATGTAGAGGAAAGTCTCCTCTATAACCTCCAGTAGAGTATGTTTTATTTTTATTTGTATATATTCCGCCATCACTGATTAAAACATTTTTGACAATGAAAATCTCAAGTGATTCTATATATATGCCACGGGGTTGTATTATATCATTCTCACATTCACATTAATTCACACATAAATGATTATCCCTACTGTATTTTTGCCACTTCCTACACAATTTAAAACCAATTTTCATCCTTTCTACATTAACCAATGTTTGTAATTTCAGACTATTTAAAAGCAATTTTTAAAGCCTAGTAAAGTACGCTCAACATAACCTGTCGCACCATAAAAGTTGACCAGTTAAACTTAGCCCACTTTAAGGGGTAAGGCAGTAAGGGACATGCTAGGAAGGGTTTCCCCAATGGGCATTAGGCTACTAAAAACTACAAATTTACCCCTACTAGGAGGGTATTCGGACTGGGTGCCCCAAGGGCTGCGACAGGATATGTTGCGCGTACTTTAAGCACCTACGGCTTTTTGAGTGAAGTGAAAAAAATGCACTTCTCTCGTTAATTCCACTCAGCAACCAACTGTTAACTTCATACCATATGATTACATAGTCATTTAATAATAAATATACCTCAATCAAACCATCATCCTTAATCAGCGAATTCGGCATTATTTTCTGGACTCCACTCAACCCATTTTTCTACTTTTGTACACTTTTTCCTTTCATGAATGAAGAAATGTTCCCAGCTGTCTCTTTACAAACTATTTGGAGAAAATTATGAACGTCTGATATCTCATTTCCGTTGTTCGACTGTTTTTAAATAAAATTGAAAATAAATAAATAAATATCTCAAAAACTCAATTTAAAACATTTAAAGTTAAATTTTAATACTTGTTGACGTGATAATCAGTCGAGATTTTCCACCGGTTCCCAGGAATTGTGTTCACTCGACCAACCGTTCCAACTGACCAAATACCATTCCTTGCCATTCTAAAACACAAACAAAATTATGTTTAAACAAAAAAATTTTAAAAGTCTAAAAAAATATAAAAACTACTTTATCTCTTGTAAAATCCAGCAATTTTTCCACTTCGTATATTTCAGTTGAACAATTTGTAGTCGATTTCTTCCTTTTTTCTTCAAAACAAAAATAAAAAGAATTAAATGTTAAGATCTTTTATAAAACTAAATCAAAAATAAATGTTGCTTTGTTTTGCCAACTATGCGGATAACCGTGTAAATAGATACAGACTTTTTTAAAAAATTTTATTTTAACCTTCCTTTGATTAAGCTGGGTCTTTTTTGACTCAGCTCTGGGAAAAAAATTATTTAAAAATAGTAAAACTATCAAAAAATGAGCCTAACATAACTTATGTGTATATTCTTTAAACTCTTCAAATAACAAAATTTTTTGGGTCAAAACAATGGCAGCTCCGGGTCACTTTTGACCCAGGTTGGCCCAGCATAGCAAACTTTACACATCTGCCGTTCAAAGGTTACTTGATTGGTACACACTTTTTTCAATTTTTCAAGAACGTATGGTGGCTAGGTTTACCCCTTGGTATGGAAATTGATGAATGCAGCCATGGCTGAATTCAATGGTTTCAGCTAAGAGATTATTTTTGTGTATTTTGGTTTTTACAGAATTTTTAGCATTTAAAATGAACTAAACTTTATTTTTATACAAAAAAAGTAGTGCAAAATTTCCAAAAAGAAATCTATTTTCCTCAAGCACAGTGTAGGTCTGTGCTGGCACCCATGAAAATAATGATGGACTCCATTTATTCAACCCACAAACTAAACCTAAATGTTACCCCATTTTTAACTGGTTTCTAACCCAAAGCCACTACTTTTTAGGAGAACAAAAAATCACTAAGAAATTGTTGCAAATCATCAGAAATCATTTTAAAATTGTTTGGAAGGTGGAAATCAGATGGTAATCATCTAAAAATCGTTCAGAAGTGGCTGAAAACCACTTGGAAATTGTCAAAAAGTATTTGAAGAATTGTGTAGAAACAAGTTAAAAATTGGGGGTATAAAAATGGGGTAAAATCTAGGTTTTTTGGGGGATGTAAATTGGGGAGAGGAAAAAGTTATTTCATGGAAAAAGCAGGTATGGGAAAATTCAGGGTTTTTTTGAGGAAAAGCAGGGAATTTGGGGGTCGAAAAATTTATCCCTTAAGTTTGTTTGTTGCTCTACCGCTTTAACTGGATAAAACACTCAAATTTAAGTGGTCTTGCACTAACTTGTAGTGAAAGGAAGTTTAATGATAAACAAGTGTAGGTAAACAGTTTCCTGTATTACTTTATAAGGACGTCCATGTGCAAACACACTCAGCAAAAGAGCGCTTGTGAGATAAATTGAGGATGTCTCAGTCAATAAAAGTTATAATGAGTCATACTGAGCACACATTAAAGTTATTTTTATTTTTCAGAACATGTGTTTTCAACTGATACGCAGAATTATCCAGTCGACACATCCAACAGAAAAGAAGTTGCAACTGAAGCGGATGATGCATCAAATTTAAAACAAAATGTTAAACATTCCTCGCAACCTACTACAGAGACAGGTATTGAATCAAAAAAATTATCAAGATTGTGATCTGGATTACAATTGGACTGGGATTGGCTTTAAAGAGTGGAAACAAAACATTTGGGACCAGAATTCAGTCTTGCTGCAAGACAGCTTCACTGCATTACAATGTAGTGCAGACAAGCTGACTTCTCACAAATTTAGTACATTTGAAGACACACAAAAACTGTTTTTAATTCCAAATAAAATTTGACCAAAAAAAACTGCAAGCAGTAAAAAAAAAACCTGATTAAATTATTAAGACCTAACACGCCTTCTGGGATTCGGAATTCGGATGGTTGTGCTTTTTTCTTTGCGCTATCCAAACTTAGTCGTATAAAAGAAATGTAGTGTGCTGATCGAACAAATAGTGACAAACTCCTCTGCCTCCGGTCACTTTGGGAACTTAATCGACCGACTCGATGGCGGGGACCTTGAGGATTGTTGTGATCTGGTGTTAGATGATTAAATTGAAGCTGAGGCTTCTGGGGCAGGTTGGGCGTTTTAATCTCTTGCCACTCCAGGGGGGGTCTTCAATTTCTTTCTCGATTTATTTTTCAAATCTTACAAAATTTTAAATTTTTGATCTAGTGAAAATAATTTTTTCTTCTGTCTTTCTGCCATTTTAATTTTAGTTTCGGTTTTGGTTTTGGTTTTGCAATATATCGACTGGAAAAATTCGTATTATCGAAAAATAAAACCGAAACTGAAGAAAAAGTTTCAAAATACGGTTTTTTGCACTGTCGAATTTCGCATTAAACGGTTCGAACGTGTTGGGACTGTATTTCTTCTTGTGTTTTTATTTAAAAAAATCATTACAAAAAAAAACAACCAAATTCATTTCATTTTTTCTCTTCTAGTGACCAACTCATCTACAAAACTCACAATAACAACAACAACAACAACAACATCGACCCAACAGCAAAACCTCCAAGACTCACTTCCCAACTCCAAAACAAACAACTTCGCCGAAGTGGAAATCAAAAACATCGATCACGACAACGAAACGAACGGAGCAGTAGTCGCTCTGACCCTCGGCCTCACCCTGACCGGTGTCTTAGTCGTTCTCGTCGGATGCCGCTTACGTGTCGTCCGAAGACATCTGCGCAGAGGCAGATCTCCCTTCACTCATGACGCCGATTACTTAGTAAACGGAATGTATTTGTAACATAACATAGTAATTTAACTGTATACCGATTACCAATTGGGCTAACGGATGACGAATTGTAAGATAATGCCTTACTCATTACGTACGGTACATCAGTATCGAGTTAATGTTTTTCCGGAGAAGTTTGGATTCGGTACTTAAGCGAAACAACGCAAAACTCAAAATTAACGCGTAGTTAGTCACGTATGTCGTTGTTTGTGACTTAGAATTTATTTATTTCTTGTTTTTTTTTTATATTTGTTGTTATTTATTTGAAATTTTAAGGATTTCTGAAAAAAAAAATTTTTTTGGTTTTTTTTACTGCCATGCATATCATGTCACTTAAAATTGTAGAATTTTACAAAGCTTATTTATTGTGGATGATAATATACTTAAATTGATATTTGTTGAGTTTATTTGAATTGCTGGAGATTTTGTTTTTTGATTTTTGATTTTTGTTGTTAGGAGTGACTGGAGTTACTTGTGTATTTATTATTGATGTTTTGGTTTCATTCATTCCAAATGTAAATTTAATATTTTCTAATAAACGTTGCAGAAACTGATTTTTGATTAGTTGTGAAATAAATGAAATGAGTGAGATGAGCGAGAGATTTAATATCTCCTCTTCTGTAATTTTATACTGAATCTTTAAACGGTATCTGTGAGAGGATTTTTGTCTAGGGACAAAGGTGTTCGGGAAGGAGCATCAGCAAATTCGGGACCAATTAAACCTCAGATGCACGCTACTTAACAATGTATTGCAGTGAAGCTGATAGGTAGTTTAGCTTACCCGTGTGGTCAAACTCACCCAAAATGTGACCAAAGGCAGTTGAGAACGACTTCTTCACTTCATTCCCCTCGAAATGATCAATCAAAGACAATAAAAATTCTAATTTGCGCAGGGAAAAACCAGCCAATCACAAAGGGATCGACATTACAATACCGACAATACTTTGGTAACCAACGGAAACAAATTGTTGCCATTTTTTTTTGTTTTCATGTTTTTTGATCGCTTTCCTTTACCCTCGTCGGCTAATTTGGTCTTTATATTAATTATCTATTAATAAAAACACACTTTAAAGCCGACGGGGGTGAATTTTGGAGTAAAAATTTTAAATCTACCATGTCAATCATGTAACCAACCAATACCAACCAACTGAAATTTCAACAAGTTTAAAATTTGAAGGTATTTCATACAAAATCCTATATAAGAGAACAAAAACAACCTCAGCATATCGACAATCTATTAAAGCAAGATGGCAACTGTATAAAACCTATAAACAAAACCCCAAAACCCCCATTTTCCATTACCCCAACAGGTTCAACATGATGACATGACTCTGGCCAACAAATACTGCCACAAATATGCCTTCGTCATCCTCTTCATCGTTCTTTTCCTGGTGAAATTCGAAGTTGCCGATGTGATAGCGACTTTCGGCGCAACATTAGCAGCATTTCACACAGTATTCTTCACCACACTCATGCAAGCCTTGACCTATTTCTTCGACGGCATAACACCCGGCATAAAATTCTCGATAAACATCATATCTTTGGTGCCCGGTGCCATTGCCAGCATTGTAGCTGCAGTCATCGCCGTCTTCTCCAACTTAACCAACGTCGCCAACGAGTTGCTTCAAATCTTTATCTTGGCTCGAGCCGAAATCGAGGTTGGATGGCTGGTGGTCACGACAAATATCGGTTTGGCGATGACGAAAATTTTGGATTTTGTGTCGATTGCGGGGACTACCATACTTGAGGTGATAAACGAGATGCCTATGTTCATGTCTGTGACGGTTCATACGACTAAGGTTTTTATGATTCATCTTTTCAACTGTTTTTGGTCTCTGGTTATCGGGATGTCTTATATTTTTCCGTGTATAAGTTCTTTTCTTTTCCACGCTGCTTCTTTGTTATCTGTAGCTGTTACTGGAGTGGTGAGTTCAGTTCAGCTTGGTGTTACAACATTTCTTGCCACTTTTTATGCTGTTAAAAGTACTTTTTCTGTTGTTATAAACCAGCATATACACGCGTATGAAAGGCAGAATGGTATTTAGTGTCTTTTTTTTATTTTTACTCTTGTTTTCTCAATATTTTTTTGTTTGAATGATGATATTGCTGTACTGTTATATAAAAAAATTATATAAACAAGGAAAATAAGTTGAAAATAAAAAACATGATTTTTGTATGATTTTTGAAGTTTAACAGAATTTAGAGTATGTAAATTTATTTATAACAGTTTGATTTTAATGAGGAATGAGTAAAATATAAATAATCGTTTCCAAACTTTGTCGAAAGAGGGAGGGTGACGAGTTTTCATTACTTCCGGTGTTGAACAGCGAGTAGAATGTGACTTGGATTTTGTCGAGTCAATTTTTAGAATATTTAAGTACTTTGCTTAATTTTTTTGTATTATAAGACTAAGGATTCATATTTTTCAACGCCTTCACACGAGCCTTCACATTTTATGGCAGCTGTTTGGTGGATAGAACTAAAACCTGATATCTATCGGTAAAACGAAAAATATGATTTTAGATTTATTTTAATAGAATTGGCTTGAAATTTTAGCAGTTGTTTTTTTAACAAACTAAGAATGATAAAAAGAAATTGAATTTTATTGATTTTTTCGGATATCCCACGGATCCAGCTCAAGTTTTCGGTATATCCAGTTCGCGTTTTCAAGTTACCCATTCCTATTTCCGATTTGACGCTGACACAGTTGGTTATCGAACCACAGAATAATATTATTCTGTGATCGAACTCACTGCCGGTCGTGTCGGGTGTGCTGGGGACTTTAATTTTATTCGGAAACGGCAGTTTTCATATATTTATTAGGTGCTTTATAGTCAGAACCGTAACTGTAACTGTTAATTTAATTCAAAATTTATTTCCGTACGACGGAACGTGAGACTTTGAATAAACCTCGTGTTCGGAAATTATCGCCCGCCATTTTCTTTGTCTCATTCTCAAGGTTTACTTTTTCAGGTCGGTCGCTCTCATATTCGCAACATGTTGTTATTGAAGTTACACGGTGATATAGCATCTTTAGTTTTCTAATATGAAATTGTAACAAAAATATTTCCTTTTTATTTCCTTTTTATATTTCCTTTTTATATTTTAAAATATATTTGCGATCATGGACCAAGGCCTGCTTGTTCTCGTTCAACGTTCAGTATACTCGGTCCTCACCATCAGTCATTTCTGATGAGCACTTGAGCAGAATTCTGACCTGTTGCAATAATATTACAAGCTTTGTTTTCTGTTGCATTTTTTTTCAGTTCTGAAATGAAAGAGTTTGACATTGATGTACGGTAGTAATTGGATTCGTTATAAAGCATGAAAATCTTATTTAATCTTGATTTTTGGTGCTGAACAGGGCCCACTGGTTATCTTTTCTCTTTAGTTCTCGCTTCTTTATTTTTCTTTTTCCATGTTTTCATTGTTGGTTTGGGTTCCTGGTCATTCTTTTCTGCTTGGGATGCACTTTTTCAATGGAGACATCACTTCTTTGTTTAGTATTGTGTAAAAAATTTGGGGTTGTCGAGAAAACATTTTTTATATCAAATTAAAATTTTGAAAAATGTATAAAGAAAACTTTTTTTATACCTTTTTCCATCTAAATTCTCAAGTTTTTCAGGGGGGTGGAGAGAAACTTCCAACCACTACATTTCTAGCACCAAGTGGTACCTTGGTGCTGAAGCTAACAGAACCTACTAAAATCTCTTCTCCTTTTCTCTCCTTTACTCTCTTTTTTCAATTTTTTTTCCATGTATCTAATGGTCATTTGTTGCTTCAAAGTCCTACTTCTGTGTGTGTCCTTGCATGGTACACATGCAGTATGCATTGGGATTTTGAACTGTGGTTCTCCAGCAGATAATATTTTGTCTAGAAGGAACAGTATTTGCATCATGTGGGCATTCATCTGCACAAAAGATAATACAAAAAGAACCATTTGTCTCCACGGTCTCCTTTGATTTTCAGATGATAAATGGCCGTCACATTCTTGCATATCTCTCATTGAATGGATGAGAATTATTAGAATCAAAATCAATCTTGCAAACATTTGTTAACATTTTTCCCAATTCGGTTTGGCTAGTTATGCATTGTTTCTTTTGTTTCCTCTTGGGTTTCACTTTTTCAATGGAGACATCACTTCTTTGTTTAGCAATTGTGTAAAATGTATGGTTGGCTTGTTTTTTTGGAATAGTGTTGGAATTGTTGCACTTGTTGCATTTATCCAGTAATTGCATACGTTGTTTTATACAGTGCTGGTTGTACAGTCACATTTTTCTCTAAAATTAATATTACAATTAATAGCTTGATAATAAGTAATAATGTTTTTAAGCGATTTAAATGTAAACTGTTGAAAATATGTAGAAATATCTATGTGGCTGGTTGATAAACTAAATAATTCCACGTTTAAAATATATTTCTACTAAATTTAAAAACAACTCAATCTACAATTATCTTTGAGAGAGTCCTTTGTTTGCATGGGAGGAGGGGAAAACTTCTAAGCACTATCTCTGAGATTCCTCCTTGTTAGGAGGCACCGAGAGGCATCTTGGTGCTGAAGCCAACGGCCTACAGGTTATTGTTTCTTTCTTATTGCTCCTTTTTTCTTATTTCTTACTTTATTTTCTTAGTTTTTTGTGTTAAAATTATAAGTAAATTGAGGTTAGTTTTTGTTTAATACTGTTCATACCACTGCAGCGTTTGATTTTGGCTTCTTCTACGATCGGTTGCGCTGATGGGAAGAGATAAAATTCAAGTGTTTGTTGTTTTTGATTTTTTTCTTACATTTTTTCATTTTTTCCCCTCCCCCTCCCTTCCCTTTTTTCAGGTTTCGTCACCTCCGGAGCAGCAGGTTCCCGAGGACGGATCGGCTTTCCTCTCATGCATCCAGTACGCGACGTCGTCAGTCTGTTGCAGTTGTCGTTCTAGTGAGAAGAAAAAAACAGGTTTGTTCATGTTGTATTCATTTTCGTTGGTGTTTTATAGCAAATTTTTTCTTAGTTTCCCCTTTTCTCATTTATACATAAAAAATTAGAAATTTTGAAAAATTTATAAAGAAAAATGTTTTATGCCTTTGCTTCTAAATTCTCAAGTTTTTTCGGTGGGAGGGGAGATTAAACAACAATCATTACCTGTGTGTGGTCCCCTCTATTTGTTGGCACCAAGCGCATCTTGGTGCTGAAACTCATACTCGCAACGCGTTTTTGAAGTTACAAGGTGATATAGCATCTGTTGTTATCTAATATGAAATTGAAACAAAAATATACCGGTAGTCTGCTATTTTTTTTTATATTTTAAAATTCATATATTTGCGAACATGGACCAAGGCCTGCTTGTTCTGGTTCAAAGTTCAGTATACTTGGTCGTCACCATCAGCCATTTCTGATAAGTACATGTGAAGAATTTGTGACCGGTTGCAATAATATTACAGGCTTTGTTTTCTGTTGCATTTTTTTCCAGTTCTGAAATGAAAGAGTTTGACATTGATGTACGGTAGTAATTAGATTCGTTATAAAACATGAAAATCTTATTTAATCTTGATTCATGGTGCTGAACAGGGCCCACTGGTTATCTTTTCTCTTTAGTTTCTCGCTTCTTTATTTTTCTTTTTTCATGTTTTCATTGTTGGTTTGGGTTCCTGGTCATTCTTTTATGCTTTGCATTTTTCCCAATTTGGTTTTATCAATGATGCATTATTACGGTTGGGTTGCACTTTTTCAATGGAGTCATCACTTCTTTGTTTAGCATTGTGTAAAATTTAGGGTTGGCTCGTTGTTGAGAATTATTGATAATGCTTAAATTTTCTTGCACTCTTTGCATTTATACTGTAATTCCATACGTTGTATTTATACAGTGCTGGTTACACAGTCACATTTACTTGTATCTCTAAAATTAATTGTTGAAAATTAAATTAAAAATGCTTTATCGAGTGAAAACGTCAATTTTTCTGCGGAATTTCGATTATGCTCTCGTCAAACTCGCGTTATAAATGTTCAAAAAGAAACTTGCATCTTAAATCTCAATTAGATTTATTACTTCGAAATTCACAAGAAAATAAACAAAAAAATCACAGTACCTATCAAAACTAACTAATAAAACACAAATCTCTCTCTCTCTCTCTCTCTCTCTCTCTATGGTCCGGGTCCCTCTTCTTGCGATTATGGAACCAGTTTCTTATCTGATTTGTAGTCAACGAAGGAATCGTCGAGGCCACTTCTACAAGATTAATCGCGGGAATTTGATTTTTCTTGCTTTTAGCCATTATTTTCCATCTTCTGTATACCATTTCTAATTTGTTCCCCACAACTTGTTGAATTACTAATTTCGACGACTTCGAAGCTATAAATTAAAAATATTAAATATTAAATATATGTATATAAATTCAAAAAAAAATTAATTTACCGTTTTGAGTTTTCGAGTTTTGGGGTTTGGGAGTTTTTTTTGCTGTTTTGCTTCGCTAACCAATTTTCAATACGCCACAATTTCATTCCAATTTGTTGCGACAACAACACCAACACGTCTCTCGTTGCAGGCTTTTGTCTATGATTATCCAAAAACTCATAAAGTCTTTGTCTCTGCGCTCGTGTTGGTGTCACTCGGGTTTTAGTTTCTAAATGAAAAAAACAACGTGAAACGATACGGGTGTTCCTAATCTGCTGAACCAGAAAATGCTGAACTGTGTTTTTTCTGCTAAAATGTGTTTGTTGTTGCTGACCACACATACGTGCTTACCACTTGCTTACCATGCTTGCAACATGCTTACCATTTTTTAAGAATTTGCTGAACCAGAAAATGCTAC
>JAQFZO010001944.1:0-13713 GCA_034695885.1 Geophilus flavus
CAACCCTATGGGATTTAACATGGGAATTTGGGGCACACTCGGATGACTAGACCTTATACCCTCGATCGACCTTGGGTCAAACACAAGTTAAACAGAAATCGCAAGTGGTTTTGATTGTATGGATACTAGGATCGATTTTAAATATTCAGGGATGATGATACTATCTCAAATTTCACTGTCTGCGTTGATTTCAGCTCAGCAGTGGGTGTTACGTGGGCCAGAGTTTAGAAAGTCTTTTCAGTATGTTTTTGAAGGCTGTTAGTTAATTCAATTGATGGGTCTGTTGATGTGCGTAAAACTGTTTTGAATTGGTGCGCATGGCTTCTCCTGTTAATACGCGACATGAGTTATGAGATAAATAAATTTCAACAATTCCCTCTATAAGAATAAAACTTGTGAAATGTGTTGTACATCACCAAAGTTCTTTATGTTTTCTTGGGTAGATCAGTTCAGTACGGTAGTATCCGGTGAAATTTCTTTTTATGAATAATAAGCTGATATTTTTTATTTATTTTGATTTTATCAGTTACAGTGCAATCTATTCGTGTATTTAATTAAATGAGTAATGATAAAGAGTTCGTGTCGAATGAACACTTGACACGCAACAGTTATCATTTCTGTAAAACTCAATTAACAAAATAGTTTACATTGAGCATTTCTCCCACCCTGGAGTACCCACACTGGCAAATGAAACACGTTGCAACAATTTGCACAAACTTATTTCTGCATAAAAACGGGAAGAGAAATATTTTATACGCAAACAGAAGTTGAGGTGCAAGGATGTACAGACTATAAAATACTATTATATTCCAAGAAAGTTCTGTCACGATGTGGTTCACATCACGGCATAATCTGGTATAAAGCGCATCGAGTAACTTTTCGAAGCAAGCTCGTAAAATGGCCCTGAATAAAAGCAATATTGTAGCCACTGTGGCCTGGATAATACTACCTGAAAAATGAAATTATTGGTTTCACTTTCTGTTTCACTTTGTTTTTCTTATACTTTGTCACTAAATACAGTCCCAACTCGATAGTGCGAAAAACGACATAGGAAAAATTTTCGTATGTTTCCGTTTAATTTTTTGTTAATACGAATTTTTTCCAGCCATACATAGCAAAACCAAAACTAAAGTGGTGGCAGAAAAAAGAGAAGAAAAAGTTATTTTCACTAAAACAAAAATTTAAAATTTTTCAAGATTTGGAAAACAAATCATTAAAGAAATCGAAAAGACGTTTACTTGTTCGTACTAACGAGTTGAGACTAGTACGAAGATGAAACGTACATAACACCATTATGATACAAGGCTAGGTTGTTTGCTGCTGCAAGTGATGAGGTACCTATTAGTGATACAGAAATTTTTTAAAAGCTGTATTAATTTGTTTCAATTTTTTTGATTTACCTGTTGTCGATATGGTGGTTTCGGCACGATAGTCTCGATCGCCCCAGTTCTGCTACGTGCATGAGTTCTATCGCGAAATTGTGAATTGATTTCAACTAACAGTAAGAAAACTAAGTCTGTTTGCACACTCACTGTAAGTCACAAATGATATTTATACATACATACAAAATATATATTTTTTAATAACAATTGGTTTCAAGGATGTTGACACATCATTTCATCATTTCCTCGTACGGTAATTATTATATACTGAACTGCACCTGGTACGCATAATTTACTCTAGTCTGGGATATAAATCACGAAAGGACTATTATGCGCATACGGTACTGATAATTCATGAAATTATTTTTAAAAAAATTCTTCTTGGGCAAATTCTTTTTTTTTAAATAATAATTATCAGATTTTTCTTGTTTACCAGTTTTAATTTATTTGCATGTTTATGAGTTAGGATCTGTGTAAGCATACATGAACTCTGTACATGGAAGTGTTAAATTGCAAAATTACGTTATTGTGTGTGATTTGTGTAGTGGGCCGTGTTAGGTGGTAAGGAATGTTCGACGTCATCTTCGCCTAACTGATAATAGGGGGGAGTTTTCGCCAATGTCGATACTTGATACGAAACTGTCGGCTTTTCTGCATCACCCGCATTGTGACATCCGTAATATCTCCACAAAAGACAACACGATATAGTGGATAAAGCAATTCCCACGACGGCTTCCATTAAAACAAAAATCAAAATGGGAAGAAACGCAGTCGTGGTATCCCATTCGGTGCAGATTTCCGGACAGGTGCGATGAACAGTATGATTGACGTAACGATAATCTTCGTCATCGTAGCCATCGTAGTCTAAACGCCAACAATCTTCTCCAACACACTCCTCGGCAAATTCATCCCACTCTATGAGTAGACAAGTGAGAGTCATGGTCACGAAAAGAGTGGATCCGTTGATGCACATGACCAACAGTGCTACGAAGCATTTTCGATAACGAAGACCTTTCCGTCCAACAAAAAACGCTAGGAGGCCCATGACAAAGTGGAACGCAGTGCAAGCGAATCCGAAATAACTCACAAAGATGGAGCTTTGTATACTGGCCACAAAAATGCACCAGACGAATAGAAAAGTACTCGCGATGATCTGAACGATACCTGATGAATGAGTTTAGTGTCACTTCATTTTTTTTTTACTGTATTTTTTTTTGTTTATTACCAAATCCTATGAGCCATGATGACCTTTGGGTATCAATAGCCTTGATCTGAGACTGTTATTTTGTTTTTTTAAGTTATTTATTTGATTAGTCATAATATTTAAGATTTACTTACCTGTGATGGGTTTTGTATGGATGGGTTCATCGCGAGTTCGTGCGATTGATGTTGAAGTAAGCAATGGAAAGCTTTATGTGCATAGATTTCACTCTGGTGCAGGGTTAGATAATTCGAATTCTCTGCATATTTTTTTTATTTGGAAATGAATTTCCTGTTTAGATTGTATTTGCTGTCATTCAGTTACTCTCGCATGAATGAGTTTGGGAATTCTCAAATGCAAGCTTTGCTCAATGGCTTGAAAAATCTATTGACACCAGATTTTATTTTGTATTTCTCAGTGAAGTTATGCACGTATGCAAACATTCTCATCTATTTCCAGTGTGTACACCCTTGGACAAAAAAAAACTTTTTTTCTGGCGATGAAAACTGACGTCGTATTCCCTTGACCAACTAAGCTGATTAGCTACCGTACTCAAGATAATGTGACGTCAGTTCTCATCTCCGAAGGGAAGTTTTTTGTCCACACTTTCACCTGGCTATTTCTGAGGAGACCTCAAAAATAACATCTTTTGAGATGGTTTTTTATTTTTTTTTATGCGGTAGTTATTTTTCTTGTATTGCGGGGAAATCCCGGAACTATAGCAACATTTCATACCGGAAACACGGGATTGGGAGTTACAGGAAATGAGAAGCCCTAGTTGTTGGTTGATGTTAGTTCTTTGAAGCTGAAATCAAGATTTTTTTTTTTAATTTTACACAGTGTGTAATGGATTGATAAAATTAATTTCATTCTTAGTTTGGCATATTGCAAATCCATGGTTTCGAGTGTATTTTCACTCTTGAAAAATCCATTGACACCTAATTTTATTTTGTTGTTTCTGGAGTTATAGGCACGTGCAGAAACATTTCAATCAGACTCAAGGGGTGGAGTGATTTCTTTAAATGTCTAGTACAGTAATTTGATTAAATCACAAGGCTGTGTATAAGAAGTTATATACAACGTCTGGGGCATGTATTTCGATCACGGTAATCGAAACTGACGCCTCGGATCTTCTACAGTAGCTGGTGCTCGGGTTTGTGAGAAAATGATGAATTTCTTTAATTTATATAATCAATTATTTCAAAATTAATTAATTAATTAATTAATTGGTAGCTGACAAACAATCTTCGATACGTTTCCTCCTCGTACAACTGTAGGTATCTATGAAATCGCACTATAAATCCTCACAATCTAATCTTTTATCTTTCGTACGACACTCCCATGCTCTTAATTACACACATTATAAATTCTACATAGATTAGTTTTTACTTACTTGAGTAAACCAGTTCCTTTCCCAACAAGCTTTGTTTTCGTGAAAATTACAGTCATTTTTAGTCTATTTTCCTTTTTATTAGTTACAATTCATTCGTACATTTACACGTTAGGAAACTATTGCAACAGTATAAATGAAAATAATTAAAAATTTGAAGGAAAAAAAAATCTGTTATGCATCGTTGATGTGTTGGTTTTTTAGAAGGCCCATGTTGGGTGGTAAGGGATGTTGATGTCATCTTCACGTAACTAGGTAATAAGGAGATTGTCCCGTCGTGAATAATTGATACGCCACATTCGGCGTTTCTGCATCACCCGCGTAATGACACCCGCAACATCTGCACAAACGACAACACGAAATACTGGACAAAATAACTCCCACGATGGCATCTATCAAAATAAAAACGAGAATCGCCCCGAACACAATCAAAGGGTCGGCATAATTGCAGATCTCCGGACAGACAACTCTATCAAAATCATTGTATCCTGTAATACAATCTTTGCAGTTGGATGCAGCTTCCATCCAGTTAAGGGCGAGAGGCGGGAGACTAATGGATATTAAAAGAGTGGATCCGATGATGGACAGAACCAACAGTGCTATGAGAAATCCTCGGTAGCGAAGAGCGTTCCGTCCACTAATAATCGCCAGGAAGCCTACGATGACGTGGAACCCTGCATAGGCAAGACCGAAATAACTCACGACGATGGAGCTTTGCACAGTGGCTATCTTAAGGCACCAGAAGAATAGAAAAATACTCGCGACGATCTCGGTTGTACCTGATAAACGAGTTTTAGTGACACTACATTTTTTTTTAAATCGATTTTTTTTTACCAAATCCAATGAGCCACGATGACCACGGGTTACCAGTCGCCATGATTTGCGGCTGTAATATTGTGAAAAATGATTTTTTTTTCCTTTTACTTTTATGTTATTACTTACTAGAGGATTTGCACAACCCAAAAAGCATGAAACGTATCGATATATGAATATTATATAGTACACTTGTGATTAAAAATCGTACGTTTGTTTCATGATTTTTTGGTTGCGCAAATCCTCTATTGATTTATACAGTAATTTTTTTGTGACTTACTAATGGTTTTGGCAGTTCTAATCTCACTTGGTTTCTTGTCTGGATGTGTAGGCTACACCGTGTGTGCGTGGACTCGAGTAAGAAATAAGCAAAGTGAAGATATTTTATGTGTATTGTGCTGGGTAAGATAACTCGAATTCGCTGGGGTTTTTTTTTTATTTGGGAACGGATATCCTGGTCAGATTTTCTACAGTATTTTGTCATCGTTTACAGTTAAGCCGTAGAATGACCCCAATAAAGTTTTAGAGTTAAGGAAGTAGAATATTTTCCTCTATGAAAATTCTATGAAATTTATTTAGGACAAAAAAATTACATTTCTTTATTGCAAAATGTTAATTTTAAATTAATATTTAATTTTATGCAACACATCAAACATTTATGTGTACGAGCATCGACTTCTTCGTCAGATGGCGTTATTCGGGATCATTTTCTGGCTGAGATCCAGGGATTTATGAACTCTTTTCAATGTGATTTTTTTCTAGAATTATTATCACTATCGTACCAATAATTAAAAGAGTGTACATTAATTTTCAAGAGAAGTCGCCGATATTATCACAGACAGCTTTTGAGTTGTTTGTGCAGTAATCGTAATTACAGTCGGTTTGGCCCTTAAACCGGTTTCACATGGAAAAGCCATGCAATATTGCGGCTCTTACCTGCGACTGACCGAAGTAAAATTGTTAAAATCGTTTCTTTGTATGAAACAGGAAGTACAATGCGATTGGATGCCATGCTCTATTCTAAACTGGAGGCAAAAGACAAACTTTTACCTGTTTTGCTGCTAAAATCATTTACTCGAGATTCTAAACAACATTTATGGTGTTAGAAAAAAGGGGATGGGTGTTAGATTAATGTGGCGCACACGAAGGAGCCATTTTTTGAATGGTGGCCATGCCCCTCGCTTGCCACTTGATTGGATGCGATAGGGTTATCCCACGACTAAATTCAAACTTTTTGGTCGCGTGGTGACCAAGCGACTTGATAACAATGCCATTTAAAGGCACTGTCGCGTGCGGGTGCGACTTTTTTCACTATCGTGTCGCAAAGGCTCTATGTGAACCAGGCTTTATTGTGATGGAGTGATAAAATTTTGACACAAGGTGATCTTTAGTTGCTGAGTTGTGTTTAGCTTTGCTTTGATGAATTTTTTAAATTTATATAAACAATGATTTCAAACGTAATTACTAGCCGACAAACCATCGTCAGTTTGATGCATTTCCTTTTTGTACCACTGTGGGTGTGGGTATCTATGAAATCGCACAACATCCGCATAATTAAATCTCTTATCTCTCATACGTCACTCCCACACTCTTAAATTACACAATTCCACATCATTCGTTTTGGCTTCCTTGGCCAAACCAGTTCATTTCCCAATGAACTTTGTTTTAGTGAAAATAATAATCGTCTGACTTTTATTCCATTTTCTATTTTATTAGTTACAATTTATTCGTATATTTTTTACACATTACAAACTAATGCAACAGTATAAATGAAAGTAATTATTAAATTGAAAAAATTATCCCTTAAACCACGAAATTGTTTTGGTTCTTGTAGAAGTCCGTGTTGGGTGGTAAGGAATGTTGGATGTCATCTTCACCTGCGTGATAATTAGGAGTTTGCCCCGACGTGAATATTTGATACGTGACATTCGGCTTTTCTGCATCACCCGCATAATGACACTCGCAACATCTGCACAAACGGCAACACGAGATACTGGACAAAACGACTGCCAAGATGGCATCTATCAAAATAAAAACGAGAAACGGGGCGAACATAGTCGAAGGGTCGGAATCTGCGCAGAAATCGGGACAGTCACGTCCATTAAAACCCCTATAACTTGAAATCCTACAGTATTTGCAGGCGTATTCAGACGCATTCCAGTACAAGGCGAGAGGCGTGAGAGATACGATGAAAAGAGTGGATCCGATGATCGACAGAACCAACAGGACTATGATTAATGATTTGTAGTAGCGTAAACCACGACCACTAATAATCGCTAGGATGCCTATGATGATGTGGAACACGACATAAGCGAATCCGAAATAACTCCAAATTTTTCCGTTTGGGACGGTGTTTAACCAAATGCACCAGATGAATAGAATAGTACTCATGATGATCTCGGCGATACCTGATAAACGAGTTTTAGTGTCACTCATATTTTTTTAAAAAATATCTATTTTTTCCTACCAAATCCAATGAGCCATGAAGACCGTGCGTTACTAGTCGCGGTGATTTGCGGCTGTAATATTGTGAAAAGTTTTTTTTTCTTGTGCAAATCCTTTAATTGATCTACTGTATACGGTAATTATCTGTACTTACTAATGGTTTTGGTTGCTCTAATGTCACTTCGCCTTGTGTGGATGGGTACATCGCGAGTGTTGATTCGTGTATGAAGTAAGCAAACTGAAGAAATTTTATGTACGATGCTGGTTAAGATAACTCGAATTCGCTGGATTTTTTATTTGAAAACGGATATCCAGACTTTCTATTTTGGTGTTGTTTACAAGTAAGCCGTAGGAAGAGCTTCATAAAGTTTTAGACGTAAGGAAGTCGAATATTTTTCCCTTTGAAAATTCTGTGAAATTTATTTAGGATGAAATTTCTTGAAAATTTAAAAATTACATTTCTTTATTTTCAATTAACAATATTTAATTTTATACGATACATCAAACATTTATCTGTATGAGCATCGACTTCTTCGTCAGAAGGTGTTACTCGGGCTCATTTTCTTGTTGAGATCCAGAGATTTATGAAATCTCACCCCAATAGGGTATCCCAATTGGGGAATAGTCCGTGATTTGTCGGAACCCATGTCAGTTCTATTTTTGAAACTTTCGTTAGAATTTCTTTATACTCGAGTCTCGGGAGTTTTTTTCCCGGGACTCGAGACAAGAAAAATATGTTTGATTTTCTGGGAATTTTCTCTCGGGAATTCCCGTTTCACAATCCCTAGTTTTGAGTGTTTTTTCACATTCGGTATAGGTTAGGTAAAACTGTACTCAAAAAACTGTTTAGTTGTCTGAGGGCCAACAAAGAGTTTTAGTTGTATCAAACTATAATTTAGTACACTCTAAAAACTGTTTGGTTGAGCCAAACAAAATATGAGTAAAATACCTACCAACAGCGAAAAATAATGAAATTAAGTACCATATAAAGTAGAGTGTACCAAAATATAGTTTGATACAACAACAACAAAAATGAGTTTTCTACATTAAAACTCTTTCAGACAACAAAACAGTTTTTTGAGTGTGTGCACTCACTGCTGTACTTTTAAACTAACATGAACTCGTGACGTGGACTCTACTAGATCGAATGGGGTGATCCTAGTTTGTGGCTGAAAGTTTGAGTGGTATTTTTTAAAGTTTTCTTAATTTGTTATTACTTATGAGATTTACCGACGTTTTGTTTACATAAAAATGAGGGTTCAAGGATGTTGATACTCCATTCTTTATTTCCTCGTAATTGTTGTGTACTGAACCGCATACATAATTTATTCCCAGATATAAATCACGAAAGTTTTATCACCCACATACTTTTAATTCATACAATTTTTTAAAAACATTTTCTTGGCATACTGTTTTTTTGAAAATAATTGTCGTATCATTTTTTTATTTTATTTTTTTGTTTACCAGTTTCAATCCATTCGTTTGTTTTAGCCGGTGAGCTGTCTCGAAAGAAATTGGTTTTTAAATAAGTACATCAGTAAATAATACAAACTCTAGTTAGGGAATGATTTCTTCAAATATCTAATTTGATTAAATACCTGCAAGATTTTAAGGAGTTGCTTGGTCGGAGGCATCTGTTTCAATCACGGTGATTGAAACACACGTTCCTCACCACTTCCTGATGATAGTAGCTGGTGCTCTGGTTTGAGATACGGCTGTTTTTAGTTGATTAATTTCTTTAATTTATAAACAATGATTTCAAAGGTAATTGCTAGCTGTCAAACCATCATCATTTCGATACATTTCTTCTTCGTACTACTGTAGGTATCTATTGAATCTCACCAAATCCACAAAATCGAATCTCTTTATCACTCGTGAAAATAAAAATACCGTAATCAGATTTTTATTCTATTTTCTTTTTTATTAGTTAAAATTTATTCCTACAATTTATTCGTACGTATAAATGAAAATATTTATTAAATTGAAAAAAAAATCTTTTAAACCACGTTGTGTTGTTTTGTGTTCGGTGGTAAGGTATATTGGATGCCACCTTCACGTAAGTGATAATTAGGAGTTTGCGCCGATGTGAATACTTGAGACGCGACATTCGGCGTTTCTGCATCACCCGCATAATGACACCCGCAACATCTGCACAAACGACAACACGCGATACTGGACAAAACAGCTCCCGAAATGGCATCTAACAAAATAAAAACGAGAATCGGGACGAACACAATCGAAGGGTCGGCTACGCAGATAGCCGGACAGACAACCCTAGCAACACACAATGATTCCATAAAATAATTGCTAACTGACGAACCATTTTCTTTTCGATGCGTTTCCTCTTCGTATCTGTACAACTGTAGGTATCTATTGAATCGCACTAAATCCTCACAATCTAATCTTTATCTTATGTATGTACGTCACTCCTATACTCTTAATTACCCATCATTAATTCTTCATAGACTCGTGTTTGCTTACTTGACTAAACCAGTTCATTTCTCAACGAGCTTTGTTTTCATGAAAATAATAATCATCAAATTTATATTCCCTTTTCCTTTTTATTAGTTACAATTCATTCAATTATGAACTATTGCAACAGAATACGTAAAAATAATTTCTTAAAAAAAATTTCTTAAGCCACGTTGTTGTGTTGGTGCTTGTAGAAGACCGTACGCGGTTGTAACGAAAGGTGGATGTCATCTTCACCTATAAGAGATAATTGTGAGTTTGTAACGACGTGAATACTTAATTAATACGCGACATTCGGCGTTTCTGCATTACCCGCATGATGACACCCGCAACATCTGCACAAACGACAACACGCGATACTGGACAAAATGATTCCCAAGATGGCATCAACTAAAATAAAAACGAGAATCGGGACAAACACAATCAAAGGGTCGGCTACGCAGATAGCCGGACAGACAACCCTAGCAACGCCCTTGACGCCTGGAATCCTACAGCTTTGGCAGTCTCTAGTCTCCATCCAGTTGTAGCTGAGAGCCGTGAGAGTTAAGGACATGAAAAGAGTTGATCCGATGACGGACAGAACCAACATTGTTACGAGACATTTTTTGTAGCGAAGAGAGTCCTTTCCACTAAGAATCGCCAGGATGCCTACGATGATGTGGAACACGGCATAGGCAAATCCGAAACAACTCACTGTGGTGTTTTCCATACTGATTACCCAAATGCACCAAACGAATAGAAGAGTACTCAACACGATCTCGAAGATACCTAATAAATTAGTTTAGTGTCACTTCATTTAAAAAGAAATACATATCTATTTTTCTTTTACCAAATCCAACGAGCCATGATGACCATGCGTTATTTGTCGCCATGTTTTGTGGCTGTAATATTGTAAATGGTGTTTTATTTTCTTCTTTCGCTTTGATTTGTACAGTAATTTTTTTAGTTACTTACTAATGGTTTTGGCTGCTCTAATTTCACTTGGTTTCGTGTGGATGTATACACTGAGAGTGCGTGGACTCGAGTAAGAAGTAACCAAAACTTACGATATTTTATGTGTATTGTGCTGTGTAAGATAACTCGAATTCGCTGGGTATTTTTTTTATTTGGGAACGGATATCCTGGTCAGACTTTCTGCAATATTTGTCATCGTTTATAGTTAAGCTGTAGAATGACCCCAATAAAGTTTTAGAAGTAAGGAAGTCGAATATTTTCCCCTATGACAATTCTATGAAATTTATTTAGGGTAAAAAAAAAATACATTTTATTATTGCAAAATGGAAAGTGATAATTGATAAATTGGTCGCCTTGTACGCCTGCGCACCTCACGGAACAAACGTAGGTAAGTGTATCGAAAAAATCAAATTTTCATTATTATTTTTTCTTTAAATTTAGGAATGGCAATTAGCGTCATCGGACAACACTCCATTCCAAAATAAAATGCTAAAAAAATTGTAGATAGGTCGCCATTTTTTAACAGGAACTGTATGGTGGAGTTTGCTTTGCACATGTGCAACGCTCAGAAGTGACTTTAATCAGAAGTGGCTTCAGAAAGTCAATTCTGGACGTCATACAAGTGCAAGTAAAAGTACCTTGTTGAGATTGAACGCACCTATTGATTTGATTCGACCATCGTCTTTGCTCTAATTTGTGCATCGATGTGGGTGGGTCAATCGCTGAAATATTTTCGAAATCGATACCAAAATTCCGAACTTGTCATAGAAATACTGTAATTATTAATCTTTTGGGCTTTTAAGAAGTTTGTCGTGTGTAAAATACAAATATTTTGTTTACTGAGGCACAAATGATGTTTATTAATGTTGAAGTTCTATAATTTACATGAAAATGTGGGAAGGGGGGTTAAGGATGTTGATACACACACAATTCATCATTTCCTCGTAATTATTACCTATACTGAACCGCATCTGGTACACATAATTTATTCTGTTTTAAAATATGTTTAGTAGAAATCGTATAACACTATCAGTGGGAGTAATCATTCAATGCGACAAGAACAATAGTTTCTATCTAGCAATACATTTCTCCAATAAATCCACTTATATGACACAATCGTTTAAAAGCCTCTAGAATTTGGTAATATCGTTTTGTCCGATGGCATGGAGAAATTATATTCACCATTAATGACGCTAATTGCCATTCCTAAATTTAAAGAAAAAAATAATAATGAAAATTTGATTTTTTCGATTCACTTACCGACGTTTGTTCCGTGAGGTGCGCAGGCGTACAAGGCTATCAATTTATCAATTATCACTTTCTCCTTTGCAAATCGGCTGGGCAGAACCGGGCATATTGCTTAAGATAAAAGACACGAGGGAATCTTTGAAGAGTGGAGTAATCACGAAAGCTGGTAACTGGGTTAAAAGGTACTTACGGTAATTACATAATACAGACAAAGGATCGAGAGACGAATTCATAGCTCTCGTTTGATTACAAAGGGCTGCAAGGCGGTATATAGAGTCGTTGCACGATTCAAGGGTAACGGAAAAATGATGCCACTGGCCTGGTTCGAGAGTAGCGGGTGCTCGGGTTTTCGCATTGAAACGGGAATCAAACAGTGAACTCCACTCGGCAACGACTCATTTTAGTGATGGAAATGTTTTTCGTTTGCACCCGTGACGCCTCATTTCTTGTTGAGGCTGAAATCAAGAATGTTTTTTTTGATAACATTAATTTCATACATACTTTTTAAAGTGAATTTTGCGAATCAATTGTTTTGGGTGTTTTTTCACATTGGGTAGGTCAGGAAAATCAGTTGACTCATTACTGTATTACTTTTAATAACATGAACTACTAGCTCGTTAATGGCTGTAAGTTTAAGTGGTATTTTTCAAGTGACGTTAAAGGGATAGTACAACGAAATTAAAATGCCATGAAAATTATTAGGGCTGGGACCGATTAAAATGTTTGATCGATTAATCACGATATTTTAATCGATTAATCGAACGATTAATCGAAGGGAAATCGAGTTTTCATCGATTGACAAAGTTGTTTCGATTGGCCAAAAAAGTTATACAGTAATTTTTTTTTAAAGGTTTAGGTTTTAAAAAAATAAAACTTTATTAGCATTTAGTATTTTTACAATATTTTTACGAAAAAAAAAATAAATTTTTGTCATTAATTTATTTATTTTTCTCAGTGTTTAACCATGATTTTAAACAAACTAATCTATCAACATCTAACGATGCACGCAATTTGTTTACTACAATTCCTGCTGTACTGAAAACTCTTTCACTGGGCACTGATGTTATGAGAATACAAAGAATTTTCTTTGCTATTTGTTATGAATGGGGGTGTTTGGTACCAACGTGACACTGACTACGTCATATGACGTACATTTTTTAACCAATCAGCAACAACCGAATGGGCGCCATTTTGAAACGATTAATCGATTAATCAAAATTTTAATCGATTAATACTTTAATCGATTAATCGGTTGATTAATCGATTAAAGTCCCAGCCCTAAAAATTATACAGACGAAACTTCAGTATTAAAATAGTGCTCACAATTATTTTCAATTGTTTTAATCCACTATAAACAGTGTAAAATCACTGCTGAAACCAAGAACTTCTAGTGTGGTCGCCAGTCACATGACCATATGACGTCATAACACGTCTGTTGTCAATTGTTTTAACGGCGTTGCAGTGCACTGTTTTTGTAATTTTTTGATTTCAACTTTGAAAAACTGTCTAAACTCAAAGTTCTCGAGGAATGTGACGTGGTTGCAGTAAGAGCACGCCGTGCACAACCTTGAACACGTGTTATAAAGTCATATAAATTTAAAAAATGGCGCCCACATTTGAAATGGAGTTTTCAGAATCGATGAAATGAACTAATTATAAAGCTAGTAGTGAGTCATAAAATTGTAACTGGGCATAATTTCTGCCATTATAGAGTTTGCGGCCTGTCAAAATACGATATAGTTATGACTTAAAAATAGTGTAACAAACGTGTTATAAATGTCTTTTTAATTTGTGCTTACCGTGTTAAA
>JAQFZO010001945.1:0-13713 GCA_034695885.1 Geophilus flavus
TATTTGAGATGACACTTTAATTAGCTAAATAAGTGTTATCTTACCCTTAAAGGTGTTCAAATGGTGGAAGGTGTAAACATTTTAAGAGTGTGGGTGTAAAAATGTTGTCCCTATGTGAACACCTTTTAGGTATGAATTAACACTATTTAGGCGCTGTTTGCACCTTTATAAGTGCAAATGTACACTTCAAAGGTTATTCTAAACACCAGTATCATGTGGAAGAAGTAATTTTGTAACTCCTTTCAGGTGTAAATTATTCATTTACACACCAATTTGTTTACTTAAACCTAAAAGAGTTCATATAGGGACAAAATGTTTTTACTGTGCAGACGCAGAGTTTTAACCTATACAGTATCTATAAAAACTATAACTTACAACTATAACAGACATTATTTTTTGCGCAAACCATTGTATTATCTATAAAGATATACTGTAGCTAAGAATTGAAAGTTCATAAGGAAAATATCAGGGTGGAAACTCAGACTTTTTCAAATATATAATTTGCAGGTTGCAAACAACGATGAAACTTGTGACAAGCATTTATTTCGATCAGAATGATCTAAAGAATAACTTTAGCAACATAAATATAGATAAGAAAGCTATATTCATTTTCCCCACGTCATTTTCCCCATCAGTTAGATCAATTATATTTTTGAATAAATAGTAATAACAGGCAAAAAGCGATCATTACATACTTAAATATATGACTTTCACAGTTCTACACCTCTTTTACAGCAAAACAAGTCAATAAGTTATAAAATTAACCGATTAAGCTTAGAATATAATAAAAGCAGCATTAACTATTCCATTAATATTGGCAAGAAACATTTTAAGCAAACATTATTAATTTAAATAAAATTTTGCACATAACAAAGGTGAGAATTGGGAATCTATATGTAAGGAGATTTTAAGTTAAATTAAAAATTGATAAAAGTTACATGAGTATTTTATCCAGTCATTAATTAATGTATAAAAAAAAAAAGTAATTGACTACGCGTGGAGTGCGTGACATGTGACAGTTTTCGACAGTGATTCACCATTGCAAATATATGTCAGTTGTTACAGTATGACAAATACCATCAACACTAACTTGACAAAATAGCTACACAAAAACAGTGGTGGGCAAAGTTTCCCTAAAATGGCAGGTAACTTCCACCCACCCTTTTCTTTTAAAAATGGGCATATGAATTGAAGTTGGATTTTATTTTTGAGAAAAAACAAGTTCAAATTCACAATAAATTTCACATTGAATTTACTTAATATGTAAAACTAAAACTTTATGCAGTAAACATTGATCTTATCTCACCTAAGGCTTGGTCACTGTAACCAATAGAAACCACAATCAATAGGACTGAAACACAAGTTAAGCGATAATTGTGGAAAGTCTTGCAAGCACAAAATGTTCTTTCCTTGGATTTTTGGATTTTTAATTTTTATCAGTTACACAATTAGGTAACTAGTTATTTAAATATTGACTACAACAGTTATCCAAAATAATACAAATTTTTGTGCAGCGATAAAGAATTCAGTGAAATCATACTGACTAACTACACAAAGAAAAGATCATCGAATGAAAGTAAGTGGCATTCAGTTCACAAAGTTTTCATTGCTGATTGAATCCAATCATTTTTGGTCCACTGTCCCCTTGGTTTCACAAATTCATTCACAATGTCCCTCCTTCTCTCCTGCTCAACCTTGACTTAAGACTTTTTCAAAATATTGGTTTCCACTACCCGTTAAAAAAGATGATAAATTATTCATAAAATTAATAACGTGTTTACCTTGTCTAAATATAAAAATACTCAAGTATGATATCTCTCGTAAGAAATTTTTACTGTGATTTTAGAATTTTTTGATGTGAAACATCTTTAGTGGCGGTAGGGTGGATTTCTGCAAACTGGAAATGTATTGTTAAATTTCTTTACAAAGTATTGTTAAATTTTCTGGGTAGTGTTAAATTTTCTAGGTATTGTTAAATTTCTTTTCGAGGTATTGTTAAATTTTCTGGGTATTGTTAAATTTCTTTTCGAGGTATTGTTAAATTTTCTGGGTATTGTTAAATTTCTTTACGAGGTATTGTTAAATTTTCTAGGTATTGTTAAATTTCTTGATGAGGTATTGTTGAATTTTCTAGGTATTGTTAAATTTCTTGATGAGGTATTGTTAAATTTTCTAGGTGTTGTTAAATTTCTTTACAAGGTATTGTTAAATTACTTTCAAACGGAAGTGACGTCATTAACAATACCGTCAGTTTCCGTTGACGACAAACCGAAACAAGTGGAAAACGAACATTTTGTGATAGTGCAAATCTTGCTTGTTACACTAGGTGGTACAAAAACAGAAACGAAGATTTTGTGATTTGGTGGTTTCATGCTTGATCTGTATGACGACACTAGGCAGACAGCAGTTGTCAGTAGTTAGTGGACGGTGGGACTCCAATGGCCGTGGTCTAGTGACCAGTGGTCTCTGGATACCGATTACCGCGAGTGCAGAACAGCGATTAGTGAGAAGAGTGTGGTGCGTAAGTAACCGGTGTCTATTGACCAGTGGTTATCCATTTTCACTGATATTTAATCGATTGCAACCGTTTTTATCGATATTTAATCGTTTTCATTTTTTTTCTCCGATATTTAATCGATTTATCAACTTTTTTCGATATTTAATCGAGTTCGTCAAATTTGAATCGAGTTTCTTCGATATTAGTTGATTTTTGATGTAAATACGTTAAAAAATGTAGAATGACTCCTTTGGGTTATCTACACTTACACATTCCACTCCCTCTGCCGGAAAAACTCTGGCAACAGTGCGTGATGTAACGCGAGACCAGTGCGAGACTAACGTCACGCACTTTTTGTTTTTTGTTCGAATCGGTGGTTGTATTTGTAGGACTCTTTTTCCTGTTCCACTTTTTAGAATCAAAAACAAGACGTTGATTGTAAGTTTCTTATTTAATAGATGAAGACATTTGTGTAAACTTGATCTAATTTTTCCGCAGGAGTAGGCTTGAGTAAAATTTTTTTTGGCGGCACTGAGGGCAACGTGTTTAAGCCTTCGTCTGAAAAATGGCTGAAAAAAAAGGTAACTGCGGTAATCTTCTATTAAAAACATAAAATATCTATGAACAAAAAACTGACTTATCATAAAAACACAAGTTTAATCTGGTTTGAATATTTGGATGGCTTAAAACCTCATTCATTTGCCCAGAAAAATTTCTAACAAAAAACATTAGAAACTTCAAATAAATTGCATAAATTCCGAAAATTCAGAAAATAATAATTCAAAAAAATTGCTGAAGGGAATCAAGAAATACCTTGAAAAAACAAGTTCAAACTGGTTTGAACATTCATGTGACAAAAAAATTCATGAATTGGCCGAAAAATTTGGAAACTTCAAATAAATTTTAAAAATTCTAATAACCAGGGGGAAAAAAAATGGAAAAATGAAAGTATTAAAAAAAATTAAAAAATTTCTGAATACGAAAATTAAATACTAAAAATTGAAATTAACAAAAAACCTCGAAAACTGCAAATTAATTTCAAAAATTCAGAAGATTAAAAAACTTTTCCAAAAAAAATAATAATTCCAAAAAATTGCTAAAGGAAATCAAGTGTAAAAACGAGTTTTGACTGGTTTGAACATTCGAGTGACAAAAAAATTCATGAAGTTGCCAAAAAATTTGAAAACTTCAAATTAATTTCAAAAATTCTAATAACCAGGAAAAAAAAAAAAAAATAAAATAAAAGTAATAAGAAAAAAAAAAAAATTCCAAAAATTACAGAATACTAAAATTAAATACTAAAATTTGGCCAAAATAAATCGGAAACGTAAATTTTCCACAAGAAAAGTTAAAAATCGTGTTAAAATCTTCCCAAAAAATTCCAAAAAAAAAAAAAAAACACAACCAAAACTCTAAAAAACAAAAACAATATGAACTTATGTTTTTTTTTTCTTTATTTCAGAAGATCTCGCCTGCAATCTACTCGACCGTTCGGGTTTCGACAAAATTCATTTGCACGATTTTCCTGTCCTAATTTACAACAGAATCCGCCAATCTCTAGACATGGCTAAAGACGATCCTCGGCGTCAGGAGTATTGCCCACTTTGTCGTGGATTTGGCGAAATGCGAATGTATCAACCCGACTTCTGCCCCGGCTGTCGTGGTACATGTGTTGTAAGCGTCAGGCAACAATTTTTCCTGTTTGACCGTTTGTACGCACGTCTCAACAACATCATCTACCCGGATTGGCCGGTTTGGGCTGAAAAACGTGTCCCGTTTCTGGGAAACAAGAGTGGACAGTGGAACAACTTCGACTCGGTTATGTCAGCGCGAGGTCGGATTGTCGAAGTGATGTTTGACCAGGAACGAAGAGCAAAAGACCCGACGAAAGAATCCAGAATTCACTTTCCGCCACCACAGGTCGAGGAATTGTTAAAAAAAATGAAAATATCCAGAAAACTATTCCCTTCAAAACCGCACGAACCGGTCCGGGTGTCGTCACGATTTATTCCTTTAACGTTGCCGCTATATAAACCGACGAAATATTTCGTGAGGTCAAGGGAAGAGATCGCTAGAGACAATTTAAAGCCGTACAAATATAGTGTCGTTCCCGATGCATATGGGAAGGAAGTTATTCATTACGAGAGAATAACTTTCCCTGTTGCTAGAAATGACGTTGAAGGATTTGAGGAGAATAGGAAATCCGAGGGAAATCTGCCAGCGGATGTTGGAATCAAGAGTATCCAGGAAAATTCGGATTGGAATTTTTTGAAAAAAACGATTGGAATTGTTAAAACGAACGAAGTTGATGGAAATTGTGTCGAAAATTCGTTTGCAAGAGATGACAAAAGTGAGGATGATGAGAATTTTACCCAAAAAACGGTTGGAAGAGAGGCTGAAAACAACGACGATGGAAATTCGGACGAAAAACCGTCTGTACAGGACGAAAATGGTAGGTTTTTGGTTGGCGAAAGAATCAAGCCCGATGTAAACTTTCTCGATAAAAATTTCTTCGTTCCAGAATTGCCGACTATCCAAGCGACTGCGGTGGTCGAAGTCGCTCAATTCGGAAAAAAAAAAAAACCAACCAATTTGTCCACGCTGGAAATTGCGTTCACGCAAGTTCGAAAGTTCGTCGTGGAGGTTAGTCGAGATTCAGAGGATTGGATCGTGAAGGACCGAAGGTTGACGGTGACAGGAGAAACTTTAGACGGGAAAAACGGCAAACTTTCGGATGATGATTACGCGATTGCTATGACTTTGTTCAAAGACGAGGCAATATTTACTCCGGATGATGCGATTCGCGAGGATGGGGTTGTGAAAATTATACCGAATCGTCGTGAGTAAATGAAAGATGTCGTGTAAAGTTGGAGAAGAACTTTTTTTTTTAAAAAAAAAAATTTGTGCAATTTTTATTTGGTCATTTTTTTAGGAAAACTCGCAAAAGAAAGAGTTGTTTTTTTTTTTCAAATATACCAGATAAATTTTGATTTGCCATTTTCAATGAGAACTGTATTTTATATTTTTTTTTTTGGGTTGGAGTAAAACTCCACTCCTAAAGAACATTGTTTTTTAATTTATTTCATTCATTCAGTTTTTATTTGGTCATTTTTTTTTATTTTAAGAAATGGATAAATTTCGATTTGCTGTGTCAAAAGATATTTTTTTTCTTTTTTTGGGTTGGAGTAAAAATCTGCTCCTCATCTTCTTCAAACATGTGCAATGAAGAACTTTTTTTTTAATTTTCAGCATTTTTGATCATTTTTTGAGGAAAAGTGGCCAATTTGTTTTTCACACAAAAAAGAAAGTTGTTTTCCATTATTTGTATAATGCACAAATTTCGATTTACCGTGTTAAAAGAGAACTGTATAACCAATTTTTTTTTTTATCTTTTCGTGGAAGTAAAAGTCATTTTCAGATATGTAATTTGACAGATTTCCTGTATAGTCAGAGAAAAAATTTGACTATGAATGTATTTATTCAATTTTTTGTAAGGTTGGAAAAAAAATTTGACTTTTTATTCATTTCATTCTGTGTTCTAAAAATATGTATTAAAAATGTCTTTTAATGTTTGATAAATTTTATTTAGTTTTTTAAAAACTTTTTTATTTACAAAAAAGGATTCTGAACTCGTGAAAGGACATCGGAAGACGTCATTACTGAACTAGAACGTTTGTGTAAATGTAACGCTGTTTAAAGCCTCGGCTGCATCAAATTGTGAAAAAAAAATTATCGCTAAGTACTTAGTCATTTCGGATTAATACGACCAAATAGTAAAATTATACCAAAAAAAAAAATTATGAAATGGAAAGGCTAATCTCGCCTTTACTGCTTGGATGGAGATGATGTTCTGACTGTGGCAATCAGGCAGAGAGAAAAGCAAGGACATCCGGAACAAAGCAAAGTACAAAAACACAAAAAAAAGACGTTGAACTCCAAAAACTAAACGATTATCACACTAGACTAAGCGCAAACATTTTAATGTCTGAAAGTGTTAAACTAAATTTTTTAAAAAAAAGGCAGCAAAAAAAATTGGAGATAGAACTTTTAATAAGGTCAAAAAGCAATCTAAAAATATTGTCTGCATAAATTAAACACAGAAGAAACATTCCAAACACCCAAAAAACATGCAAAAGAAGATTTTAACTTAGAAATCTGAACGCCAAAAAGAAACAGAAAGAAATCCTTAAAGAAATCCTTAAATGTATTCTGTATTCAGTTTACATGTATTTACCAAAAAATCTTCATTACCTTGATATTTTAAACAACGTTTTCATTTCACAATAAAAAAAAAAACACCTTCAAATTGTGGTTTACGGTTTTGTATGTGGAATTTTGAAAAAATTGTTTTATAATATAACCTGCATTCCAATGGTGAAGGAAATTTATCGTCGACATGTTAGGAAAACAATTAACAACAATGAAATTACTCCTGCGTTTTAATAATGAATATTTGTATGAAACATCCTAATTGTTTCGTGGAATGAGGACATTTCTTTGAAAACAGTTATTTCACATTTGAATGTAAAATTCCTGGAATTTTAAATTACTACAATATCAAAACATTCCAAATTTTGTCTACACATCATTGGAAATTTGTAGTTGAACAAGCTGTGACAAATGTGACGTCTTAAACAACTGGTGAGAAAATATTCAAGAACTTTTGTTTCAACCTTTAATCCTACAACTAGTAAATTTTTGGAAACAGGTAATTGGTATTATTCATTGCATACAATTGCATTCTATTAAAAATTATACTAATTACAAAATTAAGTAATGAAATCAACAGGTGATATTAAAAACGGAATAAAAATAAGGGAAGACAATCTCGGCCCAAAAATCGATTTGAAATAAAAAAATAATATAAATTAGAAAATAACGGTCAAAAATCCGTGGAATTTGCAAATGCCTTATTTTGGGTTGTTATTACAAAATTTTTGATTTAAGATTGTGAATAAATTTAAAGCCATCACAAACTCCAGCCGTGCAGCAAAGGACCTTAAAATTAAAACGAGCAAAAAAATATCCGATGCTCTGCCCAAACGCCACTCGAGGTACCCCTAATTCCACATCCAAACAGAAAGATATTCAGGAAAACCTTACGATTAGACTACTGAGTAGGAAATGAAAAACATGTTTCATCGGCAATCTTTTTTTTACAATTAAGTATGAAAAGTTTATCAACAGATCCAACATACACTTATTTATTTGAAAACTGAATAAAAGAATTCATATGTTTTTCAAAAATGTTGTAATTGGAAAAAAACCTTTACCAGTTTCAACGGCAGCAAACTCGAAGCTGTAGAACTGAGAGAAATAAAATTTAAAAAGAATATGAATACACACGGTAATTAAAAAATAAAAATTACAAAAAACATGATAAGACATGAATATTAAAAATTATGCAAATTAAAAAATTAGGTAATGAAATCAACAGGTGACATTCAAAACGGAAAAAAAAAAGGGAAGACAATCTCGGCCCGTAAATCAATTGGAAATGATTAAAACCGTCTTCTCCTCTCTTTTTATATCAAAAAAAAAAAAAAAAAATTTGAAAATAACGGTCTGAAATCCATGGAATTTGCAATTGCCTTGTTGTTGGTTGTTATTGCAGAATTTCTAATTAAAGGTTGTGGATAAATTTAAAGCCATCACAAACTCCAGCATTGCAGCAAAGAACCTTGAAATTAAAACGAAAATAAAAATATCCGATACTCGAGGCGCCTCTAATTCCACATCCAAACAGAAAGATATCCAGGAAAGCAACACGATTAGACAGCTGGGTAGAAAATGATAAACATGTATTTTGGGCATTATTTCAATTTTTTGAAAACTGAATAAAGAAATTCACACTTAGGGAAACAAACTTTACTAGTTTCAACAAACGGCTGCAGACTCAAAGCTGTAGAAGAGAGAGAAATAAAATTTGAATACACACACTGATTAAAAATTTAAAATTGCAGACTTAAAGAAAAAATGCCCAAGAGTCACAAAGAAAGAAATTACAATTTCGGCAAACCACATTCGACAAATACAAAGCAAACTAAAACTGCTGCTGAATACCAAAACGCATACCGTGAACGCAAAAAAAACAAAAACAATCAAAAGACAGTTCCTCAACTTCCTGATGACAATCCAGAATTAGGAAATAAACAGGACATAATAAACACACCGTCCACAAGTCAATTGATTGAAACTGCAGGAATTGATGACACGCCTCCTTATCATAGCTGCACACAGAATTCCTTGAGCAATGCAGAATTCCGTTTGAAATTTAAAAATAATGAGTTTGGTGCTGTTTGCAGCAAGAATTGCAAAAAAAGAAATAGCAGTTACTGTAAACCACATCCAAAAAATACTAAGCCAACAACACCTGCTGCTGAATACCAACAAAAATATCGTGCTCGCAAAAAAAAAAAAACAATCCAAAGACATTTTCTCAACTTCCTAATGACAATCCAGAAAAAGGAAATCAACAGAACATACTGAACATACCGTCTACAAGTCGAGTGATTGACCATGAAATGTTACATACGACATCAATGACTCAGAAAAAACCACTTGAAAATAACATCACTACACAAGAGAAACGCCTAAGGAAAACTGCAGGAATAGCTGACACGCCTTCTTATCATAACTGCACGCAGAATTCCTTAAGCGATGCAGAATTCCGTTTGAAATACAGAAATGATGAATTTGATGCTGTTTGCAACAAGAATTGCAAAGAAAGAAATAGCAGTTACTGTAAACCACATCCGGAAAATACTAAGCAAACTAAAACTGCTGCTGAATACCAACAAAAATATCGTGCTCGCAAAAAAATAAAAAAAAAAAAAAAGGTGGTTCCTCAACTTCCTGATGACAATACGCCCACAAAGCATAATAAAACTGCTGCTGAATACCAGAAAAAATATCGTGCTCGCAATAAAAAAGAAAAAAAAGAAAAGGCAGTTCCTCAACTTCCTGATGACAATACGTCCACAAAGCAAACTAAAACTAATGCGGAATACCAAGAAAAATACCGTGATCGCCAAAAAAACAAAAACAATCCAAAGACAGTGCCTCAACTTCCAGATGACGTACTAAACACACCGTCTACAAGTCAAATGACAGACCATGAAATGTTGCATGCGACATCAAAGAAGCGAAAAATACAACTCGAAAATGACATTGCTACACAAGAGAAACGCCAAAGGAAAATTGTAGGAATTGATGACACGCTTCCTTATCATAACTACACGCAGCATTCCTTAAGCCTTGCAGAATTCCACTTAAAATTCAGTAATAACGAATTCGGTGCTGTTTGCAGCGTATGTGATCGACTATGGTATCAGGCGGACTTGAAACGACCACCAGAATCATCACACATGCTATTGCAGAAAGAATTACCTCATGAAAGTATAGCAGACATGAACATTTGTAGCAGCTGTTACATGTATGTTAAGAAAAACGCAATACCACCATTATCGAAAACAAACGGATTCACTTATCCGACTATGCCGAAAAATTTACCACAGTTGAATCTTATTACAGAACGACTGATATCACCGAGACTTCCATTTATGCAAATCAGACGTCTGCGTCATGGATTCGGACAATACGGTATACTGGGACAAATAATAAACATACCAGTATCGATTAACACAATGGTCAATTGCTTACCACGAAAACTAGAGGACGATTACTGCATCAACGTGCACATAAAACGGAAAAGAATCCACAAATCCAGTTATTTAATTGGACTAGTACAGAAACATACCATGAAATTGTGGCTAGATTATCTGTTACCAACTCCGTTGTACCGTTTGTTCAACATCCAAATAGATGAATCTTTCTTTAACAAACCAGCCAATGAAGACATGTCGCAGGATGACTTGAGTGAAATCATCACGGTGGACGACAGTTTGACCGCACAACAACAAACGTTGATTTGGGACGAGACCAAATATGTTTGCATTGCACCAAGTGAACACAGCAAACCACAAAGCATTCTGTTCGACGAGTACGCCGAGGAACTTTCGTTCCCAAGTATTTACCTGGGACGCTGCCGTCAATTTAAAGAGGGATTACATGTCACTCCATTCATGATGGCAACAAGTGAGCTACGACGTCGAGATCGACGTGGGGTTACACCAAATCATCTCCTGTACATGGCGATGAAAATTATGCGACTTCGCGTTCGCGATTCGCTGACCGTCGCTTTCAAATTTATTGGAAAGGACACACAGCTGACCAGACAGCAAATTGAATCGTCCGACTTCATCAACACCTGCATCGAAAACAACCTTGCTTTCCTGAAATCAATACCGAATTCCACATATTATTGGATGCAACGAAAAAAGGATTTGTTTGCAATGATACGACAATTTGGGAAACCGACTTTCTTTCTGACCTTGAGCGCCAACGAAATTGGTTGGCCGAAATTACTGAAACAGCTGCTGAAATTCCAGAAAGGAATAACTCAGGACGACGATGCCATATCGAAATTAGATTACTTAACTAAAGCAACTCTGGTTAATGAGGATCCAGTGTCTTGTGCTATTCACTTTAATAAATTAGTACACATCACCTTGTCTATACTCCAGAAGAAAAGAAATGGACCTTTTGGTGAACATTACGTCCGACATTACTTTAAGAGAATCGAATTCCAACACCGAGGTAGCCCTCATGCGCACATTCTTGTGTGGCTGCATAACGCACCGAAAGAGCCGTTAGGGAAAGACATACAGAAAACAATTACACTAATTAACAAACTCACATCGGTGTCTGAAAAAAACGCTTCAGGACATGTGAAGCTGCAAACGCATAAGCATACTTTCTCCTGTTACAAAAGAATTACACAAACAGACAAACAAAAGTGCCGTTTTGAAGCACCATTCATGCCATGTCAAACAACCGAAATTCTGATACCGATGCCTAAATCAGACACTCGACAAAAAAAGTATGCAGACATTTACAAAAAAACATGGACTGAATTGGAGAAAAATGACTACGAAACCATTAATGACTTCTTTTTGAGAAATAAAATACACAGCAATGAATTCTATTTGGATGTCTTACGAGCTGGCATCACACGCCCAAGGGTTTTTCTCAAGCGACAACCGGATGAAAAATGGCATAATCCCTACAACCCATTTATACTTAACATATTAGGATCGAACACCGACATTCAATTTATAACGGAAGAATACTCATGTGCTGCGTACGTAGTCGAGTATGTTAATAAGACAAACAGAGGGATCAGCAATTTGCAGAAACAGATCATAACAACTATGGACGAGCATCCGGAATTCGACATTGTTGAAATAACTAGGAAACTAAGTATCGACTTGTTGAATTCTGTTGAAATCACAAGTCAAGAGGCAGCGTGGTACTTGCTGAGACAACCTATGTCAGAGAGTTCAACAGCAGTTTCCTACATCCCAACAGTATGGCCAATCGAACGACAAAGAGTGAGAAAAACAACTGAACAGATGGACGACGAAAACACGTCAGAAACATCAACCGACGTCTGGAAAGAAAATTGGTTCGACAAATATGAAACACGAACTGATTCTCTGGAACACATAACCTTGGCGCAATTCGTTGCAAACTACACTGTCACAAAAACCAAACATACGAAACGACGATTCCCACGAGTGATTCGTTACCGAAATTACGACATGGGAACTGATCCAAACGAATACAAACGAGAGATGGTAACTCTCCATATCCCATTCAGAGACGAGGAAACAGAAATCCTGACAGAAATGAAATTCCTACAAATTTATGAGAAGAACGAACAGACAATATTACAACGCAGGAAAGAATTTGAATCGGACATTGACATCGAAAAAACTATGCAAATTTGCAAGGAAATGTGTTCGCAAGAAACAGCAGAAACCACAGACATCACTGCAGAACGAGACAAAGAACAAGATCCATTCGCATGTTTCTACAAAAATCCCAACAGCGACATGAACAGAGACCTGAAAACAGCTACGTTGAACAAACTGGGCAACATCATCCGAAAACGCGAAAACCTTATGCCTAATGACGAATACTACCAAATGATGCGCATGACTAATTGTCGTCAGAAGGGACTACTTTTGCATGTCATTTACACGTTACTAAACAGCAATCGAAACGAACCAATGCAGATTTTCTTCACCGGTCCCGCCGGCTGCGGCAAAACATACGTCATCAAACTCATAATGGAAATCTACAACCGTTATGTAGACAACGATGGAATTTGCAACGCCTACATCACCTGTGCATCGACAGGCAAAGCAGCAGTTGCAATTGACGGCACAACCGTGCACACTGCTTTGAAGATCTCAATTTCGAAAAACCTGCCACTATCGTACGAAGTCGCCCAACAATATCGCAGTCTGTTGAAATATGTGAAGACAATGATTATTGACGAGATCAGCATGATCAGCGCCGAACTCCTAACACAAATTGACGGCAGGCTGAAACAAATCACAGGCAACGTCGAACAGAATTTCGGAGGGAAAGACATGTACTTAATAGGCGATCTACGCCAATTGCCACCAGTGCGTGCAACACCCATATACAAACAAACGAAGCAACGAATCGCAAGCCCCACTTTATGGCACAGTCTGAAATATTACGAACTGACAGACGTGATGCGACAAACCAACGTCGCCTTTTCCAGCATACTCACCAAAATAGGAAACGGAATTCCACTCGACGAGAAAGAAAAACAAACCATAGAGTCGCGTTTCGTCACGACAGAAGAAGCAAACACACTATGTCCCAACGGCATACGACTATATCTAAGGAACCGATCTGTAAACGAATACAACAACTACATACTAAACACAGCAGCCGAGAAAACAATTTCCACTGCCCAGGACATCTTGACAGGAACCACGAACAAGGAACAGGAGGCGTTTGTACGACAAAAGTTGCACAAAATGACCGTTTTGGAGACCAACGGACTACCGTATGAACTAACTCTGGTCAAAGGAAAACCGTACCTCATCACCACAAACATAGACGTTTCCGACGGATTGGCTAATGGCGCTTTGGGAGAACTGCAAACAGTAGAATATGAAGACAACTCGAGAAACATCAAGCGACTGTGGCTCACCTTTCCAAGTTCACCACGCACGGGAACAAAAATCAAAAGGCGCAGTGCACAATACGCCCAAACACATAACATAACGAACGCAGTGCCAATCGAACGACGCACAACAAACATAACTCTAAAC
>JAQFZO010001946.1:0-13704 GCA_034695885.1 Geophilus flavus
TGCCGCCGCCACATCCCAATCAACAACAACAACCACCACCGAATACTCAAGATCAAGGCCAAGCGCCACAGCCGCCTGTAGTAACATTTCGACACTTGTTTGATGGCTTGCGACAGTGGATGGTACATTGTGGTGTTCGGTGGCAGGAAGCGAACCTCGGTCGCCTGGAGGTACACATTAAACCGATGCGCTGGACAGTTGTCGATGAACAAAAGCACTTTTCTCTGCTGCCATTTCATCTTCTCGTCAAAGCGCAAAAACCATTTTTCGAAGAGAACCGCGTTCATCAACGCCCGTTTGTCGGAAGCGTAAGTCACGGGGAGAGACTTGACGCCCTTGAACGAGCGGGGGTTAGGAAATCTTCCGATCAAAAGTAATTTCTCCTTCTCGGTACCGTCCATGTTGCAACAGAAAAGCCCCGTGAGTCTGTCCTTGTTTTTCTGTTGTATTGGATTCGTGGCACTTTTCTGCTTGACTAGATCATCCAAAGTTAAGTGGTAAAGAAAACCCGATTCACCAGCGACGAATATGTCTCTCGGAGCATATTGCTGTAGTATTGTGGGCAATTCGTGCTGTTGCCAGTCGCGCACCACAGCCATGCCAATGTTGGCTTTTTCCTTGCCGCCACTCTTAAAATGAATCCTGTGTCGCAATTTGAAGCGCTCCAACCAACCGTTGCTGGCTTTGAAACTGTTGTTTCCGACGACTTGTGCCAATTCCTTCGCTTTGTTCTTGACCATAGGCCCGCTGACGGAGATGTTCTTCGAGCAGGCGTCGTGGTACCACCGCAAAACGGCTTCTTCCACCTCGCCGATGCTGGACGTACGCACTCGTTTCAGGGAGGTGTTGTGTCGTTTGTATTGATCTAAAATCCTATCTTTGTTTTTGTAGATTGTGGATAATGTACTGTGTGAGATACCGTATTCTTTGGCTATTTTGTTTCTTTGTCGGTTAGATGACTCTACGTCACGAATTATATCGACCTTAGTCTCTAAAGACAATGCTTTCCTTCTATTAGGGGTTCGCACTGACACAGGAGCCACAGCTGCTTCAGCCATTTTCATAGGGCAGTAAAGAGTTATCTACCTGTGTACCATTCCTCACCAATATCACTCAACAGCCAAAGGAGTATCATGACTTAATAGTAGCTCTAGATAAAAATAAAAATATAAAAATAAAAATCAATAAAAAAAAAAGTAATTAAAATTTGATGATTTTTCTTAAAATTTTGTTTTTATTATGAATTTACCTTAAATTTAATATTTTACTTTATTTGGATTAAATTTTTTGGACGACCAATTTTGCATTCCCCTTCAAAACAATCTAGAAAAGGCGGCAAACAAAAAAAATAATTAATTTAATTTTTTAAATTAAAAGAAAATTAATTTTAAGTATTAATTTACTCACAGCAGTTCTATCTACCACACTGCACATGTAATCTGCTTCCACTATCGTTTTCCTCACACCTGTTATTTTAACTTTGGCAACAACGGTTTCTCCGATGAATACTATTTCAAAACATAAACAAATATTTTTTAAAAAAAAATATTAAAATACTGATGAAATAATTTTTTAATTATCTTGCAAACTTACAAGGAGAAGTATATTCCAAATTCTGGCTGACTACAACACAACCAGGTCCTGGCAATTTGGTGCCTAAAACTGCGGAAATTAATCTAAAATTTAAAAAAAAAATTAAAAAATTAAAAAATTAAAAAATCACGAAAAAATGAATAAATAAACGACATGTGTTGTACGAGATAATCTGTTTGGATAAACAAGATGTGACATGCTCAAATAGGTACATCATTTGAAATTCGCGATACACATCTTCGCCTTGTTGTAATGACGAGGTGTGTTTTGGTTGGGCGCATTCGTTATTACAACGCAACTCGTTTATAGAACACCAAATAACAAGCGAATTTACTGATGAAAATTGCGGCTTTTTAGTCAATAGGATCAAAATAAAATCGTAATCAATTTTGATAAAGCAGGGAAAAAGCACTTTTCATCATTTCAGAATGCAATCATACGCTTGGAATTTGGGCCTAGCATACGCTAACTGCCATTTCTTTTCACGAACCCGTTCAAAAGAGCACCGTGTACGATACAGCGACCGTATTTCGTTCTTCGTGCAAATTCCGGATCCAGATGAATCGGATTGTTGTCTCCTGAAAGACGAGCAAAATTTGCTACGTCTTGATACGTAAATGTTTTTACAATTTCTGCAAAATCATTTACCGCAATGGTTAGGAAACGTAGGTTACGGAAAACGAACAAAGACCTCGCTAATACGCGCGACCGACATAGTGCCATCATAATAGGGTGACACCTAGTGGCCATTTAGGGTAACTCCACTCCGCCTGTGATGAGCTGCGGTGATTTACTTAAATATTTATCTAATGAACTGTGTGTGTACACCGACACGAATAAATTAACTCACATAATTGTTTGATTATGCTTTATTTCTCATAACTTCTTAATTTTGGAAATAGGAAATAAGAACGGTAATATAAATACAGCAATTTATGAATTTTAGGCATAACCTAAAAACAAAAATGCTAAAGCCACAAATAAATAATCATCTGTCATATTCGTGTAAATAAAATTGATTTTGTTTTCTTCTTGTAGAGGAAAATTCACCAACAGCAAAGTGAAATGTTGTATCTTTACGGCTCTTTTTATACAGTTTGTACCAATCTACTGCAATTAATGCTGTAAAAAAATTAAACTGTTTGTACTTGTAGTCAGATTTCCTACCAATTTTTTTATATTACACGCATAATGCTTTTGAGAATCACTAAAGCAATGTAAAATAATATAAGAAATGGAATGATCTGAGTCAGAAGAATGTTTATAGCGTTCGTAACTTCACTGTGATGACCTCTGCCACTAAATATATCAGGAAATCTTCTATGTTTCATTGCCTCGAAACTTGCATCAAAATCATAACAAGTTTGAACACTGAATCAGATTTCTGAAGAGTAAAAAAATTACGTCCATTTTTGTTGTTGTTTTGTTGTTAACAAATACACTTCACTACCAACAATGTCTATGACATAACATTTTCATACCTCAAAACTCTTGATGAATCCGTTTGAAGAAATTATACCGTAAATAAAAAATAAATTTAAACCATTGCATCTTCTGGACTCACAGTATCGCAACTGTAAATTATACAAAAATAATAAATTTGTTGACATCTAAACCCTGTCATGACATTTCTCAACTTACATGTAGAGAATTGTTTTTTTTATAATGATGTAAGAAGTATATAGAATTGCAAACAGTGGTAAAACATGTATAAAAAACAAATGATAAAATAGTTGAAGGGCGATATCTACTTCTTGGTCGTCAAAATTACTTTTATCCTTAGTCTTTACTTCATTACAAGGAATATTTTCCGCCATACCATATAGGAATCATTCTATAATTTTTCCTACTCTTAAAATTGGACTTAAAATTTGAAGCAGGAAGTGTTATATCCACACATGTTCGGGTTCTTCGACTTCAGTGGAATTTGGATGACCACTGTAAATTTAATTACAAATATTCATTAATTTTAAATGTACCTATTTCAAAAATCAAAAATAATAATTTATGTACTTTATTCTGTTATTTATAAATCTTGCCAGGGTATATAACATAAATAGGAGAATAACTACCGGAGTTAAATGAATAAATATAAGATGAGTCAGAAGTCGAACTAATTTATCAAGAAAAGTGTGTTCAAATACATCCTTCATTTCCATGTTAATTCATAGGAGTGGTAAAATGGTGAACGGAACTATAGGATGGAATTACTTGTATTAATAAAAAATATATTTTTTTGATATGGTTTACTTACTTTATAAAGTTGAGTACAATTCTTGCGATGATATAGAGAAAGAAAAGTAGGATCATCACTGGTAAGATATGAGTTAGGAGTATGTGGATCAGTAATCGGATGGCATAATCGAGTTTGGAGCTATTATATTCATCTTCGTAGGGCAAATTCTTTTTGAATCGCATGGTTGTGTAAAGGCTGTTAGTTTATGTAAGAAATTGTTATTATCCATAATTTGATGATAGTTATTGACTTATTACTGTACTCATTATTATTCACGGTTTTAAAAAATCCATTTTGGGCCAAATAAATTCAAACGATGATTAAACAAATTGGTATAACATCATTGTAATTTTAAACTTTCTACCTTTCCTCCTCAGCCATTAAAACAAAAAAACGGATTTAAATCATGATTGAAACAATCAATGTCATGTTTTGTCACTTCAACAATTCCTATAAAAATAACGAATATTGCACAATGTATACGTATTGAAAATTGCCTGTTGGTTGATTATTGAACTAAAAGCCTCTCTGCCTAATTATTAATTTTACAAAACCGAATTGTGTAATTTAGTTGTCATGTGCTGCCCCTTATAGGCTAGTTGGCGGCTTTATTTCAATACGTAGTCAAAAACATTTTCACAACAAAATATAGAATTTATTAATTGTGATAAGTTATAGAAAGATGTTGTATCCACGTCACGAAAATACATAGATAGAAACTCATACAACAATTCACTGAGATGTTTGTGAAAAAGCCACCCATCAAACAGGATTGCATTAGGTACAGGAAAAGTGGCCGTTAGCTTCTTGTGGTACCAGTACGGTATATAAATTTTGTAACGTCTGTCAAATTGTTTAGTATAATTGCAAACCCGTAAAAACTGCAAAGCAAGCCACAAATAAGTAGCTGCAAGAAGATTGTAGAATTTGAGTGAAGGTGAAGACATGGTAAAGTTGGAAGTGGAAGCAGAAAGAGAAAAGATGAAGGCAGAATTCACCAAATCAAAATTAAGAGATGAAGATGTAGCTTATACTTAGTCGTTTGTAAGTTTAATTAGCATGCTGCTCCTAAGAGGCTAGTTTTGTTTCAATACATTGTCACCAGGAACGGCAGTTCACATTAGAATATTTGGCTGTGTTCCATAGCTAACTCCAGATTTGCTAAGTGCAACTCTGAGAGCACCATTTCACTAGTTTCCCTAGTTGCAGTTTAGTATTGAAATTTAGACATCATTTATTCTCATAAAATGAATTTTAATGAGAGTACAGATGACATCTAATATTCAAAACTCAACTTTGTTTTAATATCTGAATGCAGCTAGTATTTTATTTCGTAAAATAAAACCTATTTTCTGTTTTATCCAATGACTTTAATGTTGTAAACGAGTGTATATTAAATCTAGAACTCTCCTTTCCTTTTGTAAACAAACAACTTAATGATAACTTGCATTGAAGCTATTGAAAGCATCACGTGGCCATCTGTGATCTTACTCAACCGTTGTTTCCGTAATGAGATTGCATCTTTTTAATTCTGCTTTCCATCATGGGGGAGTTAGAGGACGTGCAAGATTTTTTGGAGAAATACTGGCCATGGCTAGTAGGTGTTTTAATAATTATCAGTGAGTAAAATAACTCTCTTCACCAATTTAGTATTAATTTCTTCTTTTGATTCTAAAGCTATTATCATTGGCGTAATCATACTTAAAAGGCAATTGCGGGTTCGTCGTTGCACGAGTACTGTTCAGCTGCAGGGCAAAACGGTTATCGTGACTGGTGCAAACATTGGAATCGGTAAAGAAACTGCCCGAGACTTCTTCAGGCGAGGTGCAAGGGTCATTATAGCATGCCGAAACTTGGATAAAGGGTTAGAAGCAGCTCGCGAAATAGAAACGACACCAAATCTGAAAGGAACCATCTTAATTCGGTACCTAGATCTCGCTAATTTGAGTTCTGTCGTCGAATTTGCTAAAGAAATATTAATCAGAGAAGATCGGATAGAGATCTTAGTAAATAATGCCGGTATGTGTTTATATCTCTTGTTTATGCATCACATCCAGACGACTAATCGTTTTCAATTAGGTTTGATGGCTGCCAAAAAGATGACAGTCGATGATTACGACATGTGTTTCCAAACCAACCATCTCGGGCCTTTTCTTTTAACGAATCTTTTGCTCGAAAGAATCAAAGCTTCAGCCCCTGCAAGGATAATTAATGTTTCATCGTCAGGGCATCAGTGTATAATTTCACATTGAAATTGCAGCAATAAATTAAATCCTTGTTAAATTTTTCTTCTAATTTCAGGGGGACGTATGCAGTGGAGTGATTTGAACTTGAATGCGCATGGTGCCTATGGCCAATGGGGCGCTTACTGTCAGAGTAAATTGGCCAATGTCCTGTTTACCAAAGAATTGGCTCAACGATTGCAAGGTAATTTCATTTTGAATTTAAAATTAAAAATGTTAAATAAGAATTTATTTAAGCAATTTCTAGGCACGGGAGTCACGGTTTATACACTGCACCCCGGGGCAGTACGAACTGGATTTCAACGGGGTAGTGCCGACTTGCCTGCAGTATTTGATCGTTTATTACAATGTCTTATGGCATCAACATTCAGAACTCCAGAGGAAGGAGCCCAGACTACAATTCATTGTTCTGTTTGTGAAAAATCAGCCCATCAGACTGGATTATATTACGAGTAAATCTGAGCAGATGGCATTTTAATAAACAATTTTCTATAATTTTTTTGTATCAAAATTGTTTAGTAATTGTAAACCCATAAAACCAGCAAGGCGAGCAACAGATGAAGTAGCTGCAAGAAGATTGTGGAAAGTTAGCGAGGATATGGTGAGGTTGGAAGCAGAAAAAGGGAAGCTAGAGGCTGAACTCGACAGATCAAAATTAAACGATGAAGCTGTTCTTAGCCATTTGTGAGTATGGTGCAGAGAAACTGCTGAAGAATATGTAAAAAGAATCTCAACTACTGTACGTACAGTAAAATTACATTGTCGTGATCATGGATTGTAACTTACTAAGAACAAATATATGAATAAAATGTAAAAGCACTCTATACTGGCTACTTTCTTCCATTTGTGATGTACAATAATTAGAAGAAAGAATTGCCGAGCTCAGAAATAGAAGAAGTAGTGGGACGACACTAACGATTTGCAAGGTTCCAAGCCACTGCCGAAACACCGTTACCCGAGGAAATCGCTCACCAATTTACAGAGGGAACTTTACGACCATCCATGTCGCTAAAAAGATGGCAGAAGGCAGAACATCATAAGATGAGAAAACTTTTAAAAAATAAGTCGTGCAGGTAAATCAACCGTCTCAAAACCAGAAGTCTAATAGGAAACACTTATACAGTAATTCATCCGTATTATAAATAAATATTCATAAATACCGTATGATTATAATAATTATATGTTAATTATATGACAAGCATTGTGATTTTCTGAAAAATATCAGTTGCTTATTTCAAGATAGAAATTTTTCAGAGAGGGTTCAGGGTTGTATTATACGAGTAAATTGTTAGCATGATATTTTGAGTTCTATGTTTTAAAACTTACCTACGGTATATGAATTGTTTAGTAATTACATAATGCAAACCAATAAAGATTAGTTATGGATGATGTACTGTAAATAGCTACAGAAAGTGAAAAAAGTGAAGATAATTAAAAATATACGAGAGCATTTTAATTTTTAAACCATTTAACCCAATCGTACAGGAAAACAATTCACTATAGCAAAACAAAACAAAAACCTTGAGGTTTTATGTAATGAAAAGATCCAAAGATAACAAAAAAGCAAGTCATGCAGAACAAAACAACTACAAAAGGCATAAATCTCGTTCAAAAACTTTTTTCTTCAATTTATCCATTTCTGAAGAAAATTATCTCAATTAGTCACAAGTGAATGACACTAAACATTTTCTCATCCTTGAATCTTTTGCAATACTAAAGATAAACAACACAGTTACAGCATGCTATGGTTTCAGTAAGCGTACTACTCGTATTGTAATCATATTTCATCTCATTTTACCTTCCGAGGGAGAGTTAGCATCACAACCATGGAACTGAAAGATATACAAACCTTTTTTGAAGACAACTGGCCTTGGTTTCTTGCAATACTGATCATTTTAAGTGAGTAAAAATTCTTATTACTCATAGTTACTACGGTTTAGTTTCTTTTTAAGGTCTTGTCATCATCATAACCTTGTTACGAAGGCGATTTAGAAGTCGGAGATGTAAGAGTACAGCCAAACTCGATGGTAAAACAGTTATAGTCACCGGTTCTAATATAGGAATTGGAAAAGAAGCAGCTCGGGATTTTTATAAACGAGGTTAATCTAAATTCTCAGTAAACGAGATAAGACAAATAAATCAAATTCTCTGTAATTCCAGGTGCAAGAGTTATATTAGCTTGCAGAAGTCTGGAAAGAGCAACGGAAGCTGCTCGGGATATAGAACGGACGCCATCATCTAATGGGACAGTCGTAGTTCGTCGTTTAGATCTTGCTGATCTCAGTTCTGTTTGTGCATTTGCCAAGGAAATGTTAATGACGGAAAATCGGATAGACATTTTAGTTAACAACGCTGGTAAACCATTTTTTTTTTAATTTTATTTTACTTCACTGCAGAGCACAATCTCTCGTTCACAGGTATGGTATCGGGAAGAAGTATCACAGTTGATGGTTTTGATATGATATTTCAAATAAATCATCTTGGTCATTTTCTGCTAACTAATCTTTTATTGGATAAAATCAAATCATCAGCACCTTCAAGAATAATTAATGTTTCATCAGAAGGGCATGCATGTAAGAAAATTTGTGTAATACGGACTTGTATAGCAGTACCAGCGTTTATTAATTCCATTACAGGGGGACACATTTTTTGGGATGATTTGAATATGAATGCTGAAGATCCTTATTCACCATTTAAAGCTTACTGTCAGAGTAAATTAGCCAATGTTTTGTTTACTACAGAATTAGCTCGAAGATTACAAGGTAAATTTATATTTGATGGCATAGAGCGAGTGGATTAAAATGGGTTTAAATATTCTAGGCACAGGTGTTACGACCTATAGTCTGCACCCAGGGGCAGTTTATACAAATTTAAATCGTAATAGTTCGGATACTTTGCCTACAATACTGCGCCCTGTTTTTGCTGTAGCGGAAAGAACAGTGTTTAAAACTCCCGTACAAGGAGCTCAAACAACGATTCATTGTGCTGTTTGTGAAAAATCAGCTAATCAAACTGGATTATATTACCAGTAAGTCGGGTGGAGCGATTGATGTTTGTGGTTAATATTTAATTGCTGGTAATTGATTGTTTTTATAGAGAGTGCAAGCCAAAGAAACCACACAAACGGGCTCGGGATGAAGAATCAGCTAAAAGATTGTGGGATGTGAGTGCAAAAATGGTGAAATTGGAAGATAATCTTTCCACTTTAGGACTTAAATTGTTCAAGGAACCTGAATTCAGTCATTTGTAATTAATGTATTAATACTTAATCTAATTTTTTGTACTATTGATTAAATTACCAATAGGAGTTTGTTTACAATAGCTTATTAAAAATGCTGCAGCGAAGTGTACGTCAGGTAAACCATTTCATGTGGCTTTACTGCATAGTTTATTTTACACGGGCTAATTTTTACGACCTTGAAATGTAATAAAGTATACAAAACTTTGCGCAAACAGTCCTAATGAATTTTAATGTAAAATCATTGGAAGATTTACAGTATTAGAGTCACGACGGAAAAAACTTTCCAGTTTTGCTATCGTAATTGATTTTTCAAAACATTATTTGTGTAAAGCTCTATCAAATGATGTATCTTTTTGAATGTTAGTAAACAATCAATTTCCATGCGCCATCATGATTCGACATATTTCTCTTTATAATCATACAATAGTTTTAGTAGCCAACCTATATTTTCCACTATAATTTTTCACGTGATTACTCATCTCAACATGACTGAGAACATTTTATTTAAACACATCTGTTGCGCTTAACTGCAGCAAAACGTCATAATATCCCAGGTAAGCTCGCTAGCACTTAACTACCGTACTGCAGATTTCCAACACTTGAGCTTATTTCTACCCAATTCCATGCAGCAATAACCAAACGATGAGTTGTAAAAGTGAAATATCACCTACTGTGCGATTAACTGGGAAAACTGTCATCGTAACCGGTTCCAACACTGGAATAGGAAAAGAAGCAGCTCGCGATTTTTATAAGCGCGGTTCGTTTACTTTTATACAGGATAAATTTAAGCGGAAAAAGTACAGTAGTTTAATTTATTCTAGACGCTAAAGTTATATTAGCTTGTCGAAATTTGGAAAAAGCAAACGAGGCGTCACGAGACATCCAATCGACGCCCAACAGCAATGGATCAGTAATTGTACGCCAACTTGACCTCGCAAGTCTCGCTTCCATCCGCGAATTTGCTAAAAATATTCTCGAATCAGAAGACAGGATCGACATCTTAGTCAATAATGCTGGTAAATTATTTTTATAAGATGAACTAAATTGATTTAAAAATCCAAAAAACCGTTCCTAGGTCTAGTGGGCGCCAAAAAGAAAACAGAAGATGGTTTTGATTTAGTCTTTGGCACCAATCATCTCGGTCCTTTCCTTCTCACGAATTTACTTTTGCAAAAGATCATTGCTTCACGGCCTTCCAGAATTGTTAATGTGGCATCGTCGGCTCACTCACGTAATTGTGTGAAATATTTAGTACACAGTACAAGGGAAGATAAAAGAAAATGTCGATCAATAATAAAATCTATTTTTATCAACAGATGAATCGATGCATTGGGATGATTTAAATCTCGATAAAGAAGGCGCGTATGGGCCTTGGAAAGCTTATTGCCAGAGTAAATTGGCAAACATGTTATTTACGAAAGAGTTGGCGCGAAGATTGAAATGTAATACGTATCAGTATTTTCAAAAATAGGGATTGATAGTTAAAAGTTTTAAAATTGTTCAGGTATACCAGAGGTTACGGTGTACGCAGTTTGTCCTGGACCTGTTCAGACTGACATTTTTCGAGACGGATCCGAATATATCCCTAGAATTGCCCGACCTGTTATTAGTGCAGTTATTAAAGTTTTCTATAAGACTCCAGAAGACGGCGCTAAAACGACAATTTATTGCGCCGTTTCTGAGAAAGTTGAAAACGAATCTGGATTGTTTTACAAGTAAATTCATTTACTAAAAATGCAGTTATGTGTATTTACTCATAATTTTTTTCTTTGCACAGTAACAACAAAGTGAAGAGACCCAGTGATAAAGCAATGGATGAACAATCGGCGATAAAACTGTGGGAAATTAGTGCTGAAATGGTGAAATTGAACGAGGCAGAAGAAGCCTTACAATTAAATTAAATACTAACGATACAAACTGTATTTCGTAAATAACCATGTGGCTGAAATTGGTTTTCACACAATGTAATTAGATAAAAGGTATATTAATAAATACATCGCACTTAAATGTTTGTCGTTAAACGATTTACCCGTATTTTGAGAAAATCCGTGAAAAAGAAATCGACCACCTACGGTAAATTAATTATGTATATCGGGGCAGTTCGCATCGACTAAAATTATTGCAAAGATAGGCTCTCGTGCCTGTATTCTGCACCAAAACATAAGTCTCCAGTGTTTCACTCCAATATTACCAATTGCTTTTCTTCCCTCTGCAGATTTTACAAAGAACCATTGCATTACAGCAAGAATAGATAACTTCGAAAACCCCACTTACTTGTTCCATGCTTGTTCCCAGCAATAGTACTTTTATTTACATGCATTTGGATGGGTAATGTCGAGGGTTGGCAGCGCCGGCTAGTGGCAAATTTAGGCGAATCCGCCATCTTTAAGCCATCATTTCCATACGTTTCCATAGCATTGAAAAAAACGTTTATTCTTTTACTAGTACACTTGGGAGCTTACGAAATGACGTCATTACGTGTAATGAAAGTGAGAAAAATTTAGTACGTCAAATATCCCCTAGGCGTAAATGAATCCTTTCCCTCTCCTGTATAACCATCAAGTTTTTTTTTTTGTTTTTTATTTTCTATTATCTTTATATCCATCCTTTTGGGATACCAGAGAGAGAATGTAGACGTGACGTGTTGTAGATTGATTGACAAGTGACCTTTATTCGCAATGCATGTTGGGTACATAAAATTTAGAGATTAGGTTGTCAAGATTAAATAATAGCGCCCTCTGGCGGTCAATATATAAAACAAAGGAATCCAACATACTCCCGGTGTTTTTTAAGAAAGTTTACAGAATAAAGTTAGTAAAACAAAATAAAAGGTTTGATGAGCGGCGGCATAGTATCTACATACTATGGCGGCGGCGGTTGAATGTTAATTGATTTGGGCTTTCCGGCAGAGCATTTTGACCTGAGACGCTTGGATGTTTTCATCGTTTGATGACTTTAGATTAATTTCTTTCCGGAACGTTTGTGTGACAGTTGCCGATGATTTGCTTCTATGCATAACGTCGTCTACGGTTTGGATTTCAAAGTCTTTTACTTGATTGGAGAGTTCACACGTGTGCGTTGACGTGTGCGGTGAGTTTTCGGCACGATTATTTTGCGTTTCTTGCACCGACATGTTGTTTTTCTCTTCTTTGGTGGCTGTGTTGGTTTGGGCTGTTCGGACGTTTAGGACGAAAAAATTATTTTTTCTTGTCGCTGTGGCGATTAATTTTCCCTCTTTGTCGAAAACTTCAGCTCCTTTACAGTTGAAAACGACCGTTTTCTTCTCGGCGCACAGTATGTTCGCTGAGACCACGTTTACTTTGCTGTCCGGGACGATGAGTGCGTTGTTTAACATTAATGTGCTGTCTTCGCTGTTTTTGCCGATCGTTGAAAGTTCGATTCTCCCTTTGCACGTAGCTAAAATCACGGTGTTATTGGACAGTCCGACTTTCATTGATGAAGGCGTCCTGTCTTGCAGGTCTTCATCGCTGTTTGTCACATGCGCACCTGCCCCCGAGTCGAGAATCCATTTCTTTTCTTCAATCGTTGATTCGTTTTTCCCCATTTTTATCGACGATAACTCGTTTCGCGTGTCGACTTTCGCCATTTCGGATTCACCTTCATGTCGATCACACACACTTTTCCACAGTTCTTTTGCTGACTTGTTGTTTATGTGGAGCGCAAGTTCGTTTGTTGTCATGTAACAGGAGATGACGCTGATCGTTTCCCAGTTCTTTTTTTTCCAATTTGCGAAAGTTGCGTCCTTTCCATCTGGTGCGTCTTCCTCAACATACTTGTAGAGGTCTTTCGAATGTAAAATCGACGTGATCTGGTACTTCCAGGCGATAAAATTGTGTTTTTCCAGCTTGGTTACCGATACGTGGGATGTCTCTTGCGACATTTTGGTTTCTTCTACTTCGATTTCGGCTGTTGTGCTTTCAATCGGTGGGTTTTCCTGTTGTTTCGCGTTTTCTTTCCCTATTATTTCGGTTTCTTCTACTGCTTTGCCGACGTTAACTGTATTGTTTTCGATCGGCGTATTGTTTTCTTCTTCTGTTACGACCTTGACTGTGTTGTCTTCGGTCGTTGACTTGCTTTTTTCTTTGCAGAAGATTGCGTTGGTTTCGAAGGTGGATGTTGTTCCTTGCCTTTCTTTCTTCTTTTCGCCAGCTTCTGCGTACGTGAATGATGGGTCCATAACCTTTGTTGGGATACCGGAGAGAGAATGTAGACGTGACAACGTGTTGTAGATTGATTGACAAGTGACCTTTATTCGCAATGCATGTTGGGTACATAGGATTTAGAGATTAGGTGTCAAGATTAAGTAATAGCGCCCTCTGGCGGTCAATACATAAAACAAAGGAATCTAACATACTCCCGGTGTTTTTTAA